>PQVD01002687.1:0-27259 GCA_003012265.1 Setaria equina
ATTAAGATCACGTTACTAAATATTCGAATATGGTTTTGACTTTTTCTCTTCTTATAAGTCAAAAAAGGTTAATTAGTTTCTTTTAATATCCAATCCTATCAACTAATTTTGATCAGAAATGAAAAATAAATCTTTCCAATTTTATTTATTTTCTATTTCTTGTTATCTGTTCACTAAGTAATTTTTTTCTTTTTTCAAAGATCCCAAATGCTGAATCTAATCTACCATGTTTATTGCTTACTCAGTTCTGTAGATGAACCCAAAATAGTTTATTTTTTTCCGCCTTGGAACTACCGATTAACAGTTATAAATGAAAATAAAGTACGTTCAAGGTTGTTTTCAGTTTTCTGTGTTTGTTTTGTTTTGCCAGCTGTTCCAAAAAAGTTTTCAGGAATATCAGAAAAATTGTAGTGGTGATGACACATTTTCATTTCACATATGCCTGTACTTCTTCTGTTTTCACTTTTTTCAACATTTGCTTTCAGTTTTTCGGATTTTTGCTTCATCGACCATATTTATCGCCTATTTCATCTCGTGTTAAGATGAGCTGTAAAAGAATTTTCAGTCTAATAATAATAATAATAACTGTATTTAAAAGATGGATAAGCTACATTATCAATGCATTAGGATTCTGTTCATTAAAACTGAAGTAAACTAAGAACCTAACTTTCTCATAGCATCAAGCATGAAAGTGTTGAGATTAATGCTTCGTTAGTTAATGTAGTGAAATTTCAAAATCAAATGTGGACGGACGAAAATGGATCTATCAGAAATGACGACCCACACATCATGTAATATCAATCCTTTCATTTCGCAAGAAAATTGTTATCTTTTCTAGTAGAGTATGCTAAAATTTATTTTCTACACACTATCGATGGTAGCAGCAAGTGATGCATTGAAATGTTTTGTCGGAAGGGAATTTTTTGGCACACTGGGTAGTGGTGGATCGTTCGCTGAAGTTCTGTGCCCCGTAGCATCAAACTTCTGTGTTAAAAGACATTTTACAATTCAGTGTAAGTTGAAACTTGAAATTAATTACATAAATTTGATAATAGGCAATAGCAGGACTGCGCAGTCCTCACTTTAGCGTTAAATGAGATGTCAGGATCTTTACAAATCACAGGTGAGAATCTTTTGAAAGAAAGTTATCATTTAAACTGAAAAATACGAGAGCTAAATTCTGATCAGTGCTTATTTAAATGCATTTTTAGATCTCTAAAATTTTACGAAACTGTAACCTTTTCATCATGGGCTCTGTTGGTCCAAAATCTTGACTTAAAATTTGCTAATGCTTGTAAAGTAAATTGTTTCTTATGCATTACCATCTTAATGATTCTACAAAAATTAGATTCGACAAAGTTGACTAGTACCAGAGTAAAGTAAGACATTTCCGAAAAAAACAGGTAAATTAATCATCTGTCAACAAATATGATAAAATTGTTTGGAGAACTGATAGCATGATTAAGAACTATCTATTCACATATCATGCATAATAAATTACATTAAATAATCAAGAGGTTTAATTATTATTATTACTATTTTTTGGTTTAAAATGATATTTAATGCCACAACTTTAATAATATTTTCTCCAATTAGAGTCTAGAAAAAAGAAAAATCCGAAATTTCTTTGTAGATAACGAAGATATCATTGAAAAAACATGTGATCAAAACTCTCAATGCTACGTAAGTTCTTTTTTACATCCGAAAAAAAAAAAAAAACTATGCTCATGTAGATCTTTCCTAAACAAGCAAGAAAGTCCCTGTAGAAATGAAATGAAAAAGATTTCTTAATTTTTACTTCTATCCACCTAAAAGAATCATCACTTGGTAACTTTTTAAAAAAGTCAATTATATCCCTTGTAAAGGATAAGAATTAATTTGTTTGCAGAAAGTTGGTAATGGATGTTACTACGATCCAAATAAAACTGGAGAATACTGTTGTTGCGATTCAGATAGCTGTAACGGAGCAAACTTTATGAGCATTAGTTATCCTCTTGCCACTGCCACTTTTCTTTTCATTTTAATTACTTTCACCTACACGTTATTTTAGGAATTATAAATTTCTTATATTTATTTGCTCAGCTAAAAATTTGTTAAAGTACAATCAAATATACGTTTTTTTAATTATATTATGTATTGGTTTATTTTAATTGAAAGTCTCGAGTTTTTTTATCAATTTATCAGTTACATATTTAGCCTAAAAAATATTGCTCTGAGTAAATTTTATGAAACTTTTATGTAGCAACTTCTTTTACGAGAACCAGTAGAATATATTAGAACTTGTAGAATATTATACAATTTTTCATTTTTTCCTATATATTATTGAATTTTGTGCATTAACAATTTCTGATTAAAAGGAGTCTTATTATCGAATAATTCACTTATAAAAGCCTAAGAAAATTCTAAACAAATATAAAGAAGCAAGAAATGTGTTAAAGCAACAAACTGGGGCAGGGAAAGGATCCTGAATCGCAAATGGACTGGAAGGAGCGGTCATGTCTTTCCAGTAGTGAAATGCAAGCGAACCAAAAATAACACTGTTTAATCCTAATGCCACAAAATCTTTGTGTGTGTTTCTTAGCTCTCCTTCAAAATAAGGTATACTCAGTAAAATGATAGAGGTGTCACTGGTGAAGTGACTCAGGTGTGTCGTACAGCCATGGTCAAGGAAGATGTAACAGTGATGGAAAGTTGGTGAGGCTGAGGACACAACTGCACACAAAACAAGAACAAGACTGGATAGTTCAAAGGATAAGAAATTAGAACAGAGAAAGGCAATGATATAAATTAGAAAAACAAAAGTGTAACATTGTGATTATCTTGTGAATAGTTCCTTAATAATTAGAAAAAGTCGTCTAGCCATTGGTAATTATTACAGAGAAAAGAGAAGAACGGTAAATGAATGCAAAACACGTGTGTCCGTGAATAGGCACGTCAAATGATTGAACAAGTAAGTCACTTAGTGAAATTGTTGGAAGAGAGCCAAGCTCAATCATTCTAAGATTGGTGCTGGAGATCAATGACTGGAACCGAACATTCGAGAATTGCCCCACATTCCTTTGGATGCAAAGATTCATTAGATTAGATCGGAAGGGAGTCGTGAAGTTGGGATTGTTTTTTCGGATTTCAACAGATATGGGATATAAGCGATCAGCTCAGATTCGATGAATTCGACGTGAAATCGAAACAGTGATAGGTGAAACATTTCTGTTTGCTTTAGACTCTTTTGAAGAGCGACGAACTGAGAAGTTAGCGAAAATGGCAGTGCAAAATGATTCTTCCGTTTCAATTTCTAGAGCTTTACGGAAGTAATAAAATTATTGAGAAAAGGAGTCATTGGGCGGTTATGCCAGCTCCTTAAATACTATGATCCTTCTGCTTTCTGATACTATCATATCACCTGGCGTTATTTATCATTAGAAATCATGCCAGTTGTCTCTCAAAATTTATTTGGATTCTTTTGAGACATTAATAAATTCAAGAGAAAAGGAGTCATTGGGCGGTTAAGCCAACTCCTTATTCAGAGGATCATAGTTTGTCAATTAATCTAATAGCAGTGATTCTACTAAACATCTTTGTGCTGCGATTTTGCTTCCCTTTCATATTCGTGAAAGCTTGATAACAGAAATGTTTTCCAAAATTTCTGATTTGTTTTTCGTTGGGACCAGTTCCCAAAGAGCAATTGTTTTTTTTTTTTTTTTTGAACAGTATTGAATTGAACTGTTAAATTCGTTGTGTGACAAATGATCTTGTCAAATTTAATTGTGTTTTTGTCGTTTAGTGAATTCAGTTGTGTCCGAACTTTGCTGTAATGTGAAAAATGAAAATTTTCATTGAACCTTATCATTTCTTCGTCTTGTAAGATGTATTTCTTTGCTTATTTCACTATGGCTTAGCTTGTTATCTTTGGCAACCATGTGAAATAGTTTTTAAGGCAAAAGTTGAGCTTCAGGAGTTTTTAAGTCTATAAATGTGCAGAAAAAAAAAAGGAAGCTCTGTGTTGAAAGAAGAGTTACTGGTCGAAATCTAACACAATTACACTGCGGTGACATGATTCTTTTCTGATAGTGTAAAGTTTCAAAGAAAAAACAGAAAAAAATATCCAAAAACGGATTGTAAATGTTCTTTGAATCTCTTTATGTGCTGAACATTGGTTTATTTCCCGAGAAGTTTTTATTTTATTCTCGAAGACATTGCAGATTTAGATAAAGCGAAAATCTTAATTTCAAGATTGAGCTTATCCGGTTAGGAATCAATTTATCCAAATTTTCACTTCTGAATTCTTTTGCTTTTTCATGTTCAGATTGAAGATAAAGAGATTCTTCGTCTGAACATGGCTTTCTCAAGGATTTCTTTTGATTTCCTTTTTGTTCTTTGCATATTAATATCCAAATGAATGTAATCTCCTTTTCTTTTTTGACTCTCATTGGTCATTATATTAATAATTAGTAGTAGGAAGAAGAATGCACTTCATCCGTAATATGAACATTGCATTGAGGATGTTTGGTAATTGGTAAGTGAAAACAATGGAACATAACAAGCAGATAGTGTTCATCATTTGTTCCTTTTGCTTCACTGGTCTCCATCAGGTAAGTTAATTTACTCTTATCACTGTATTTTTAGAAAATGTTTTATAAATTTCTTTCAGCCAAATATTGTTTAGGCATATAAAATTGAATTTTCGAAAAGCATTAAATTAAAAGATAGTCGAATAACATACAACGGGAACAAGGTATGCAGGATACATGTGGTCAGTTAGCTGTGACTGTCAATAACTTCTCATTAAGATTATAAAATATTAATACTATTACTAATAGGCTAATAATAATTAATCATATCGGGATCATATATATACTACAGTTTTTCTCTTTTAATAATAATTTCAACATTCTTTTGAATTCTTGTCCAAAAATTGCTTCTTCACAGTGAAGTGCAAAAAAAGTCGACAGAGTGATAAAAGTGATTAATAAAGTCTAGCTGAGTGTGTGAAGATTCTTTTAGTGCAAAGTATTAAAGTGCGAAGGTTAGTTGAGCATAAAATATATTTGTGTTCTGTCATCCATAAGACAAATCAACAGGATAAGTTTCAGGGAGAATACTAATCAGTATCAGTAACGTTTTTCTTTTTAGAACAAAACCCTTCCAGGTAACTTTACCATTGGCCCATAGATCGCCAACTCCTGCACAAAATACTCAACGACCCATAAAACTAGTACCAGCAAATAAAATCGATCATAGCTCTCGACGACTTCTACACAGCAGTAAACTGAGTTACTTTCCTCGTCGGAAAATGGTATATTTTATTTATAGTCTTATCTTAAAAAAAAAAAAGCAGTTCAGAGTTCAATATGATAAAACTAAACAGCAGTATAACAATAGCGATTTATACCGTTGAGTATGTGCTCATGACTATCAATCATTACTATTATTTCCAATTTATACTTCATTAAAAATAAAAGTTTTAGGATGGGATAACTAGCAATGACCCTGCATCATCAGTCGATAAAAGTTTTTTACAAGGCACGTTCTAAACTTATTTTCTATGAACTAACTCATTTTGCCATTGAATCGCTAAAAGAGTTAGACTGATTCTGCAATTAATTTGTCATGAGCATAAAAGGATTATATTCAGATAACAATGCAACTATCAAATCACGCTAATTTTTAAATTGAATTGAAATTAAATTTTTCAGACACCTCAAACACCGTTTCTTTTTTTTTCTCTAAGAAAGCTTGTGAGAGTTTAAGGAAGTATTCAATCATAGTGTCAGATGTAGCGCTGCAGTTTTATTGCAGTAAAGAAAACGAAACCAAAAGGTGTTGTACCTTCCTCTCTCAATAATTCTAGATGCAACGATGCCATAATGCGCGAAGTGATCATTCAGGTTACTTCTCACTACTAATTTAATTTCTGTTCAGAAAATGTTCCATTTTTACTATAACCCATTTATAAATGCCTTCAAGAAGGCCTTCATCGCAAGAAGTTGAATAACATTCCATTAAGAAAAAGTACTATCAGTATTTTGTTAATTTCAGAACTTTAATTAATATATATGAAGTAATTTGAGATATTTCTATATATGAACCAGAAGTATCACCATCAGAAGTACTACCGATGCAAAAAAGTTGTGGATAATTTCTTTGACTCTCCTTTTTCAAATTGACGAAAAAATTTCTTTTAAATAGCAATACTGTGATAATAAAAACTTTGGCCAGGGATTATTAGGACCTTAATTTTAAACAAAACAGTCTAATTTTCCTGCATATATCAAGTCTTTCACTGTGCTGCTTTCCTCTAACACCAGAATTACTAGCATAGAATTGACAATAACTTGAAGTGCAGAGGAAAATAGTTCTTAATTATTAGATTCTCTAGATAATTCTTTTAATTTTGTGTTGGGTACTTTAATCGACGACCATTGTTACAACTTCTTTTTCTATCTAATAAATCTGATTCTTCATAAAATCAGCGGATCATAGGGCATCTCATAACTTTACTGATCCCAAAAAGTTACGTGCAGTTTCCATGCTTTTTTCCACTTTGCTCTGTTAACGATAATAAAAAGTGTAGAGTTGCTTATGCCATATCGCACTGAATCTTCAGTTAAAGTTCCGGATTAGGTACTATATTTTAAAATGAAACGATCGATCGCTTTACAAGTTGGAATGCAATCAAAGAACTTTTACAGAAGATATAGCGCGTGAAAACTTGACACAAACAAGTCAGTTGGATAAAAGGAAGGAGCAGTCAGCTGACTTGATTTCTCGGTCATCTCTTACCTAACATCCCAGTTATTCCAGAACATCGATCAAAGTCCCTCAGGATCGAAAAGGAGGATTCAGCTAGCAGTACATGACAAATTTGGTGGTGTTATTGATGCAATTTGTTCCAACAGCTCATTCAGCTATCTGATAAATACGGACATCTACTGCGAAATCAGAAAGAATAATACAACCTGTTTGGTCTTTCGACAAGCTAGTCAATAAGTGTGATATCACCTCTAGCATACAGCATTTCATACTAAGTTTAAGGCTGCACTCAATTCCATCTTTTTGATCAAATTTTGATAATAATTGATAAAACGTGATAAGGAATCTGTTTTACCCAGTGAGTGAGATAAATATGACACTTTTGTTGATAAATATGAACCTCTGTATTAAGTGGAAGAAAGAAAACTTTGTAATGAAGACAAAGTAATTAAATTAAGGTAACACTGATACATTTTGCAAATATTTGCAACAAGACAATATAATTGCTTGAAGGTAATTCTATCCTTGACTGCACAGCCATCCTAAATGAGAATATCTTCTTGGAAGTATTTTTATTCTATTGGAGTAATAAGAAAGCTCAAAAAAGCAGAGAAGAACGGTAATGAAAGAATGATATAGTTCAACCGTTAAGATGAAAATTGGACGAATTACTTTCGAAAATTGTTTCTGCCGTTCTTATTCTCCTTCACTGATCATATATAAACTCAAAAACAGAAAAAGTTTGTTAAAAGTGAGAAGATTAATAATTAATAAGAGAGGAATTACAAGATCTCAACTGCAATTATTTACTTTAAATGAAGACTATTACTATTCTTTTCTAACTAAATTCTCAATGAAAGCTTGGTGCGGAGTACCGTTAACACTGTATCAAGACTTATCAAACTTGTCATGATTATACCTATTTTTCTTAGAAGGGTTTTTCAAGTTCTCGGAAATAAATACTTTAAGGAAAGGATAGAAATTTTCTAAATATTAGACACAAATCTCAATTTAAAAAAAATTTGTCAATAAGGCAAAATATTAAAGTACTAAATTAAACCCATGGTTATGGCACTGCAGTAGGAAAATTAAGTCTTTGTCAAACAAAAAAATGTACTAGCTCTTAATTATAGTTTTTTTTTTTTTTTTTAAATTACTAAATTTACTACATTTGCAGGAATTCCTTCCAGGCTCTTTCTGCTTCACAGATTGATAGTTAAAATATTTCCTTTGTAATATATTTCTTTGCCCTGAGAAATATTGCACTATCATTCCCAGATCCTCATTTTCCGGTAACAAACTCGTGTATTTAAGGAATATATTATTGAAAAAACTGGATCCGATGTTACGGTAAGCAAAAACACGATTTCACCGTAGTTTACGAACAAAAAAGCGATTGCAGAGACAAGTGATCAGAAAATTGTAATTCCTCGTAATTAAACTGAAAATATGAAATTTACGTGAACAAAAGAATGATGTTTCATATCATTCAGACAAAGAGTCGTCCATGGAGTTTACTTCAATTTTCTCAATCACAGATCAGAAGTTGATCGGTTTCCAACTACTAAAAATTACTTGGCTTTAGAATCCCATTGAAAATTCGATGACATCTTAAGTAAATTATTCAGCAAAAGTAACCTTCATTTGTTTTATGTGTCCTAGTATTGGATCGTCGTTTTTTTCTGCCGCCAGATCTACGATCACTAGCTGTAAGTTTTCACTTAGACTTATTCAGTTATTGAAATTTCCAGAAGCAAAATCTGCCATTATAAGACGGATCTAAAAATCTGAGACTAAATATCCAGAATGAGTTTCAGATAATTTTTTCTGTAAAATATCCTACATTAACTCGTATTGTTCAGAAGTGCGGCAATCATTTTTAATCGGTCATCTGTAAGTTTGGAGCAAACCTTCCTCAATATATTTACTTTGTCTAAAATTTTTTGTTTACAGACTTTTATTTAACTTAATTTTGAACGATTTCTATTGGTTTACCAAATTCCAGAATTGGGTAAACCAATAGATATTGTCTGAAATCGTTCAAAATTAACTCACTTGGACTAACAAGGAAGAAAAGATTATCAATTACTCCAAAAGCTGCATAACCTAAGACTCGAATCTAATGTTATTAGGAAACATGCGATACATGACAAGCACATGCACTGTATGGTTTTCGCTCAAATATTTCGCCACATCGATGAACTTAATTTAAAATTAGAAAAGACAAGGAAGAAATTTGAACGAATTAGTGAAGAGGATCGTTTGGTTATTGACAAAAGAAAAATAACGTTCTAATTGCTTCGCTTTCCTAGCTCCAAACTGAAATGGTTCTCATTTTATTTGACTTTTTAGTGATTACTTCTTGCTTCTTGTGCTGCTTCATTGTCTTTAGGTACCAGGAAATCACTTCCACGAGCCGTGTTTAGATCCATTTCTAAATGTTGCTGGAAGGAAGAAGAAAGAGTGCCTTTTCCATTCCTAAAAGAGATGACAAATGCAATTTTAATTCATTTGTAAATAACTTTTGAATTTATCTAAAAATAATCACTTCATGCTACTATTTATGACTTAAATCATTTTTGGCATATACAACTGAGAATCAAAATAATCCTTAATTTGCATGTTACCACATGCAAAATGATAATTATTTAAGTGGGCTGTAATAATTTCTTATCAATTTAAAAATGATTTAAAAATGAACAATGTGGACTCAGAGACAGGTAAACAAAAAAACTTCTAAAAGAATTTGCTTAAAGATACTTATTTAAAGGGATTCTGAATCCTTTTTACTTTTTTACTTTTTCCGTAATTGCTCTAGCTGTTACGCTGATAGCATTTATTCTAAAGTAATTGTTGCTATCGGGAATTCCGCAACGTGGATAACGACGCTCAATGTGCTCTCGAATCACACAGCACCGGTGATTGCGCGGTGAGTTTAATGTATTCTCGATCACACTAATCATCTGAATTTTGGATTAATATGCTTTTAGTATTCATAAAGATCTTTGGTAATTGCGAGTTTAATAGACTTGTTTCTCGAGTTATTAATTGAAATCAAACATTTACGTTGTTTCCAACATTCCAAGCACTCAGTCATTTTCTAGCATCTCGTTATGTCATAGCGAGAAGTGATAAGAAATCGTAACATCACTAGATAGTATAATATATTCTAATGAACTTTTGCAGATAATCTATCAGTGATAGAATGAATAATCAGATGTTGCTAATGATTTTACAGGTGATCGGAGTAATCTGGAATAGTAAAAGGTGAATTCTTCTGGAAGACGAGAATATTGCAAAATGGTTTACAAATAATTGTTGAAAGAGAATTCATTTACACTTTTCGTCAATCCGACGCATTTTTCTCGAATGATTTCGCGATCCTTTGGCGAAAGGAATGGCGTTCGAACACAAGAGAAAAGCATTTCAGCGTCACCATCTGTTCGGACCATCTTTTTCAACCAACGAATCAAACGCTGACTTAGCTCAAGCTCAGATGTCACATCAACATCACATCTGCATTATGTGAGGCAGAAGAAAATCACATGAACTGTTGTGGTTTTGAAAATTTTTGGAATTCAAACGTTTTCCCATCACTTCTTTTTCAAAATAAGTGAATAATTTTTATCAGTCTGATCATCTGATCAGGTCAGGTGGTAGAATTAAGAAATACTCCGTTAATTATTAACAAATTAATAGTATTAGAGACCGAGAGAGAGACAAGCGTACCGAAAAGAGTGTTTTCGGTTATAGTAAGGGCGAGTAATTTTTTCAAGTTCTTATTGACAAAACAGTAGGAAGTCATTTGACCAGACCTGCTGTAAAGCATCACCAGAACAGCTGCCGGAAGAATGTAGAAGAAGGTAGATGTAGTCACTTCGCTGATGTTTTCAACAGCAGAATCCACAAGCGCTGATGCTTCATTAACATGCAGAAACATACTCCAATCAGATGATACCAAATTTAGGGCTAATAAAAGATTCGACGGTGGTCCATTTTCCACTTTTTCAATGACATGCTGAACAATACAGATTTTTGTTCAATTAAAACTTTTAAATTACAAATCAAAGACAGGTTGTTCGATTAAAAAACAAAAAAACTTGTCAAGATAAATCTTCGGCATATGCAAAATCTAAGTCTAGCGTGTTGAATCATGAAATTTGAGCAGAATTTCGAGTTTGATCAAATGCTCACTAATTAGAATAACCAATAATTCAACCAATCAGAGTAACGTATTCTAAATAAGTTATCGTTGTTCCTTTAAATTTTTTCATAAGCTAGACAAAAATTCAACAGACCTCTACTATTAGGGAAGTAAATTGATGCATGCGAAAAATGCGTGCAAGCTGCAACAAATCCGTCAGGATATTATCACCTAAACGCAAATTACGTTGATCCACACCGGCAACGAAATCAGTCAACGTACGTACCGCGCCAATATTATAACAAGACAAGTCAATCATTGGTGGTACATTTCCACGTTTTATCAGCTAGAAATACGAATTAATGTGAAGCAATTAAAAGACAACACTTTATTGTTTGAAATAACTTTCACGTGCTTCTCATTAAGTTTACTGCATGAATCTAACTCAGTTAGATTTTACCTAACAAAGTGTTGCGGTCTGAACAATGAATAAGTGTTCTTGGAAGAAAACTATCTAAAAAATTACCAGAGAGATTTTTTCGGAATGTTTCGCGAAATTCGTTATTTTAATTAGGTAATTACGACGCCTTGTGCGCAAAACAATGGTATCTGATGATTTGAGTGGATGACGTACTACTCGTTCCGTCATATCACTGCAATATTCTTTGTTTCACGGCATTCCACCGGTTGATCCATGAAACTTTCAATAGAAGAACAAAGATACATATACTTGTCAAGGTCACATATTGCTTGCTTGAAACGATTCCTTATTTTAAGCAGCAGACACTACTGAATCAACTTCAATATTTTCCGTGACAAAGTAAGCAATAAATATTAATTACATCTAACCTAAGTTTGTTAAAACAAATAAAATCAAAGACTTTATTGGAGACTAATAACTTTGATTTTCTTTTATCAGTGAGAATAAAAATTTTGGTGATAAAACGAACTCAGTAAGCGCCACTTGCGTCTCAGAACGGATATCAGCTTCATCTCCCTGCATGTTGCGGTCACTACTGTTCTTCAAATTAAGAATGTTTGTTTCCGGAAAATATTTCATATTTAATCATCCTGAATTATGCAAAAATAAAATAAGTAACTCAACAAAACTTTAAAATCTCTTTTTTTTTCAGTGAATACAATTACCAGATTTTCCCACCACCATTTTAGATTTCATTAGCTAAATTAGTAATTTTCAGCTGTATATTATATTTTGCATCTCATCACATTGCTGAGCAGTTTATGAACTTATATAATGAATGAAATGGCAATTATTCAAGCAGAGAAATATGCATATTAAAATATCTGAAGAAATTCAAATTTTTTTAAAATATTGAAAGTGATTCCACCTAAATTTTCAAAAAATTATCTGCTACTTAAAGCTTTCCTTGTTACATGAATGGATTTAATTCATTAATATATCTGAACTCATACGATTGGTTGGTTATTGTTTCTGCTCTCGATGTGATACCATCACTATGAGTTGTTCAGACTTTTAGACTTTTCAGATCACAAGTTTTCTAGTCACTATAACATATTTGCGAAACTATGGGTTTGTTCGGAAGTAAATCAACCTCAGTGAAGAACCATGTTCAACAAAAAGGTAAAAGAAATTTCTTTACCTCGGAACCAATTTTAACTCAGAAAGTCTATTTGCCAAGACATTTTAGCGAAAAGACGAGAAAGTGAACGAAGACAACTGAAATCGCGGAGTATGGATGTCAAGCAAACAGGTAATCAGTCTGTGTCGCACTCAGTGCGTGATTCGGAGAAGCAAACCATCTCCTGGATTACTAGCCAAGAATTGAAACGCAGCAGAGATTTAATGAAAATTTCGAAAGCGAAGTTAGACATAAAAGAGAACGAACTACAACAGTACGGGAAACATGAAAGTATTGTTGCTTTTTGACATAGTTTAAAGCAGGATAGAAAAGTAAGCAAGAAATAAGTTAGAAGTAAGAAAATTCTGCACATAGTCTGAAATTATTTACACGTGAAAAGTTATATTGCAAATCACTTCATCTCTCGTATCCTTGAGGAAAATATTAAAAAATGATTACTGTTAAATAAAAACGAAAGAAATTTATTAAGTCCTTGGCCTTTTTTATATTCATTTATCGAGATATGATGTATGAAAATATATCTGATAAGTTTTGCAGAATCAGCAAGTATGCGGCGTCAACGAGACAAATCGCTCAAGAAAGAACTTTCACGAAGGTTTTGCACTGCTAATCCTTCCATCATTGCTATTATCACTAGTGATAATGTCAGTAATATCACTGTTCATCTCTATGATTGATTTTTTTTTTCTCAAAGTATACTTTTCACAGATCAGAAAGCAGTAGTAAGCATGAAGTGCCACCTCAGTCGAAACGATCATCCAAGTTGAAGAGTCAAAGTTTACGTGTTGAAACAGCAAAACAAAAGGAATCAGTGATTCAGAATCGCAGTGTAGGAAAAGACAATGACGAAAAATTGGACAGAACACAAGAACAACGTACAGAAGAAACACGAAGTTAAGTGTTGGGTTCAACCATCTATTTCATCGTTTTCCGATTTGTGATTTTCAGAAGCAAATTTGTGAAAAAATTAAAATTCGTGAAATTTACAAAAAGGTGAATAACTGAAGTTCCCAGTGGTGAACATGCAGTTGTGAAGCAAATAAATGCTTTTTAACTGCAACTGCTGATTTTTCTGTTATCTTTCAAGTGACAAATAAAACAGTGTTTTAGTGGCGAGAAAATTAAATGGTATTTGTATAGAATTATTCATTACAAGAAAGGAAATTAAGTAAAATTTTGCTGAATATGATGCATAATGAACTTGTTTGGAATTCCTTTTAAAGCTTGCTGCTAGTCTTAAATGCCTTAATTAGTAGAAGATTAGTCAAGCAATTAACAATTTTTCTCTTATGACAAGACGGAACTTTTTGTTGCTAAAAAAGCTTTGATAATTTAAAAAAATGAAAAAAATAAAAAAAAAATATCAAATAAGATTAGAAATATAAGCAAGCTCCAAGAGCAGTTCAGTCTATCTAGCGTGGCTCTCAATGAATAATAACGATAATTAATCGGGAAGCTCAGACGATTTTAAACGAACTGGTTGCTGAAGTCATAGAAAATGATTGAAGTATAAATGACCGCACGAACTCTCATATATTTCCAATAAGTAATTCATTGAAAATGTAAGAATTAATGCAGATTTGTCTAAAAATTATAAAATTAAATTATAGTGCTTTCTTAATTTACAATTTACTTAGTTCATTCCTAGACCTTTTACCTGACCGGTCAGTTATATTGTTCTTCATTGGGTTTTTTGATTATGATTTTGGGGTAAAGTGAGAACAGTCTGAATTTACGAAATTAGTGTGTAGATTTTTTTGTTTCAACAAGTTATTATAGTAATATGGGACCACTAGGAAGTAAACATGCTGAACATGAAAGACAAACGGATGCAGCTTCAGGTATTTTAAGGCTTTTTTGTTTTTAAAAATTCTTTGTGCTTTGGCAGCAGAGTATGATGCTGCCTTATTATACAACGATTGTAAAATTTTGTTTCCATTTTTGATTTGAATATTTCGGCGTGCAACTTTTGAAATCTTTGAGTTCAAAGAATAACTGTAATGAACAGAAATTCTGTCATTGTCAAAGTTGACTATTGTCACTTACCTTGCTCAAGTCGCTCTTACTTCAACATAATAAGCAATTGTATGGAAGAGATTCAGAAACAGCTCAGAAACTTCATTTCTTTGAGAAAGGATGAACTTTTTTCAGACAGGGCCAAAAAATCATTTTTATCAAGATTAAGAAGAAGTCTCCTTAAAAGAAAAAATAAGTCACGCATGAATAACAGAAAATATTCGCCAGCAGGTGTACAAAGGAATGAAAATTTGAGTCCATCACACCTAAAACATGAAAACCATCTTCATCATCAAAAGAGAAACGATGAACGAACGATAAGTAAGAAAGGGAGTAAAAAACAGCGAAAAAAGTGGCATAAAGAAAAGAATGCTTTAATTAAAACAGGTATTTGAATCGTAAAAAATAGATGTAAATCGATGTGAGTAATTTCAGATATTATGGATTATCTTCTGGACTATCATTATTATTTGCTTGTTATACTTTTCTTTCTTTTTGTTAGGGATATACTGTTGCAGTATTTGAGCATTTTTTTGCTTCTTTAATTTCAAGAAGTAAAACATTTTTAGAACGGACTGAAGGGAAGTCAGGAACAACTGCAGAATTGATGGAGCAACCAATGTTTATTTTTTTTTTTTTTTTCTACTATTTTTGATGCTTGCTCAGAGAATTAATTAATTAATATCAAGTTGCTTTCTTAATGCAAATGATAGCAACTTAGTGGATTATATCTGAACCCAGATTTCAGATTCATCCTGAGTGTTTTAGAAATCATTTACATTTAAATGAAATAAAAATGTAGTCAGCTTTTAGGAGAAAATAATGCATTATTTCTCTATTAAATGCTGGTTATTTGTTTTATGATGGGCGCAGTTAATTTGCGCTAATTACGGGAGCTTGAAATAAAATACCGTATTGTTGTAGCTATTTTAGAACCTTTCTTAAAATCATTTTTTTTTCTCTTTTTTATTGTCTTCCAGTATTTCTGGACAACATATTTGTAAGTTATGCAAGTTTTTAAAACAAAAGAGCTGGGCAGATAATTGATTAGAGAAAAGAAGAAGAGGATTACTTTTATGATGATTGTACTAGTTCTAGGAAGACTGAATTACGAAGCAATCTGAAGAACATGAAATCACGCAAGTCTAGAAAAGCTCCATCAGAAATTTATTCCACCATTCGTAGTTCTACGGCTAACAAGAAGCCAGATCGTCAGGTACAAAAGTATCGAAGAAGCCAGAAAGAAACAACAGCAGTTAGGTGCATTGATTGTCATATTGTACAATACATTTTTTCCACTTTAACTTGCTCAATCGAGAAATACTCTTGACGTGGAATGTTGGGAAAGAAGTAGCTACCTAATTGCTGAAATTGTGCCAGATATGTTTTTATGATGTCGGAAAATTTGCTCAATTAACCTGTGTGACCTTTTCAATAAGAAACAGTAATCGATCTTCGACTAGACAAGTTTTTTCGTGTTAATAATATTCAAAGTTGAAAAAGACAAATTCAGATGAATCGTTTGTCCAATTTCATTCTATTTTAAAGCATCTATTTTACTATCTCTATGAGTCACTGAGATATTTTACAACTGTAATTACAATTAAAATTACAATTAATTACAATTAAAATTATTTTTGAAATAACTTCTTCCCAGGAACTGAACAAATTAAAAAGTAATATGGCAACTTTTTTGCATTTCGCTTTATTCATGTTCCATTAATGAGAACTTTGCAACCAAACCATCATCTGTGAGAGTCAGATGGATTATACGGTGGTACTCTTTCCTTCTTAGCTGCACTTTCTCGCAATCATTTTGCAGAAGTATTCGAAAAACATTGAGATCGTTGGGTCGAACTTCTGGACGGTCATCAGCGTCTCCATCAAGTCGAGAAAGCATTAAGAGTATTATACTTTTCCTTCAGAACTTTTATCACTATGATACTATGGATTAAGAATTTGAATTATGTTTGATAGTTTTTTAAATAACTAAGAAGAAAATGTTCTTTTAAGGTGCTCGAGAAAGGATCAAAGCATTCTTCAGTCGTCCTATGCAGGAAGCATCGTTGCAAAAATTTGTTGAGAGAATTAAAAAAAGGAGGGAATTGTTGAAAGAAAAGAATTTTGAACAGGTATTCAAATTTTGAACTAAATATATATACCACCGTGTGTTCCATGTAAACCAAGCTCTTAAGCAAGTCTCCACAATGTCAAGAAGGCCGTAACATCGGTCCTAAATTGCCCGATCGTTCCTTTTTAATTATTGCCTTTCTCTAGAATTATGAAAGTTTTGTATTAAGATCTTTCTTCGTAATATTGCAGTTTAGGATTAATTATTTGCTTTACTTTATCTAATCCATTGTACATCGAAAACCTAACCATATAAGCTAAATTCGTTTTATTTTTTAACCAAAAGAAAGTGCCAGAAACACCCATACGGAGGGCAGATGAAAAATTCCCATCAAAACGACAAGTTGAGAGGTATTTTTAAATAATTTTATACAAAAGCTTCAGTACATTAAGTTATCATCTATAGTTGACATGAAGGAGGCATAGCATATTAATTAACTCAATCAAATATGAAAATTAACCACAATCAATGATAGGCTCATATATTACAACATAGCTTTAGTAAAACTTTCGATTACCAAAAACAGCTTGAATTTTTGCTATAAAGATAAGCAACCAAAACTTTTAGGTACAAATTAGAAACAAAGGAAGGAAATGACAAAATTATTCAGCCAAAGGTTTGGCTATTAATATTGCTCAAAATATTTTGCATGAATATTTTATGAAATTTAAGTAGTTAAGTTTGGTAAAAAAATTTGGGACTATTAAAGATTTGTATAAAATTTGTCTTATTTTAATATATTTACAAGCCTAACTCGAAGTTCAAACTAAGCCAGAATCTGCAATTCCATTTTACTTTCCCAACGAAAAGAAAAAAGAACTATTCATTGAACTGCAAATTTTTAAATTTCAGGAAAGAACGATTTTACAAGTGACAAACAAAGACAATGAGGGAAGGTTGTTCGATGAAAATGGCTTGCCATTTTGGAATAAGCTTAGCAAAGTGTTAAAGGTACACCGACTGAACTACCGAAAAAAAAAATTCTGATGACTTAAAATTCATCTGAAACCACAAATTGCTCTAGTGCTTCTTTTAACACTGATTTCTAGGATAAAGAAAGAAGCAGTGAGGAAGCAACCGACGAGGACCTACCCATGGATTCTGAAATTTTGCTTGAAGTCCAGGCTGGAATACGCAAACTTGTTAGAATGCCTGAAATTAGGTGAATCGCAGTTTAGAATGTGCGAACGAACTGCCCAATCATTAGAAAACATAGGATGATCCTTATTTTGTTTCCTTGTAGTAACTTTTAACTTTAATTTAAACATTTTCAAATTAAGAATTGTAATGGATCCATACGCACCTTTGGATTATTTGAAATCTCGCGACAAAATTTTTTTCACCACAGAAGTCGTCTTCAGTAATACAGTCAGATCAATGGTTAATTTAAACGATGAAATAAGCAACAAAGAACTAATTTCTGTACGGAACAGAAAATTAAGCAAGGTACTTTTTCCTGCTCAGAACACTAACTATTATTTTAAAAAAGCAGGTTAGAATTTCAATTTCTTGCTTAATGAACTATTTCATTTAACAATGACTTTAAATGGTAATTTCAGAAATTCAGTTTTTTAATTGTTTTGAACATGAGTGAAATTTTAAATTATTTCTAAAATGGTTTCAGCTTAACAGTTTCTCAGAATGTTTAATTATTTTTAGATATTCATAGAAGAGCCATTTGAGTTGACGCAATATGATGAAGATAATCCATTAATAAATAAGCGAATACCGATACGATGATTATATTAAACATTGGTAAAATCATTTCAAATTAAAATATTTAATTATTGGTATAATGCTCAATTTAAAAATATAAATAATATTTCATTTCATCCTATATTCAGTTCAATCACTGAACACCTATATCAATTTACACATTTACTTAATCAATTTTTGTTAGCATATCGCAATTTAAAATAACATTTATCACTTTTATAATTGATAAGCAGCTGTGTTTGGTTTCCAACCATTAAAACAAGTCATTCTTAAAACATTATAAACCCTCTTTGGGTGTACAAATCTGTCCATAATCATCTAATTTTCAAAAAAGCTATTGCTGGAACCTATTTCTGCAAGTAAACTTTCTTCCACTTTAGGTTTTTACTTCTCGATAATTATCATTTGATCATAAACTCTTTTCTGAATTGTGACATTACTATAAGAAGATAATTTAAAATTTCAAAATTTAGGACTAATTAACCACTTATCGATGAAAATGTTACACACTACTTCATTCTGATGCTTTAACATTGCTTTTGCAGAATAATTTATTTCAAAAAAAGAAATATATGTTTATGTATATCTATATACATATACATAATATATAAAGCAATATTTATATCATTTAAAAAATAATAGCCAGCTTGAAACTACGAAACAATTACCAGTAATTGCTGAGGATTAATCTTGATAAAATTAACTAGATATATCACTTTAAAAAAATTTCAAACCGGATTTGGTCAAATTTTGAAAATTATTTCATTTGTTATATCAATAAAGATGGCAAGCAAAATATCAGCAAATTTAGTAATAGTCGATATGCATAATCATTAAAAAGAAATGTCGCAGAGGGAAAAAGATATGATTGATAGAAGAAAAGAAGTTGTTTATTTAAGTACAAAAAATTCTTTATAAAAATCAAAGACCGTTTAAAACCTGTCTGTAAGAATTCAAGACTACCAGTATTCTATGTTAAAGATTCTGAAACATGAAAAAATACACTGATAGAGAAAGTGAATAAGCTTTAAGAATGCAGCTAGAAATAGATCAGCACTAGCTGTAAAGGGAACGATCAGTCAAGATCGTTAACTAGCAACCCAGAATGAAGTGTTAATTTCAGTATCGAAGTCAGGTTACATCTGTCTGCCAAATCAGAGCAAGTTTGAATCTTATCAGTATAGTGATATAAGACACCTATTATCATGTTGATTTCTAAAATTTAAAGCCTGCACAATTTGGAATATTTAAGGAAATCTCAAATTTAATAGAATATTATAGAAACTTGTAATAAAGTAAGACTTTTAAGGGAAAAAGTTGAACAATTATTGTGAAGCAAAATTCAGTAGTTACTATCAAAGAAAAAAAAAACACTAATTCGGTTTGTATTAATGCAGACTAACGTCCCAAGGCAAGAAATAATATACAGTGAAAATCTGTAGCTTAAGATTTTTAAAAAATTAAACTACATGAGAGTAGAAAAACAAGCTGTTTATTTATAAAACGAGTGATTAATAATTGAAATACACGCTTGAAATTGGGATATAAATGTCAAAAAACGTAAATGAGATCATTAAATGAATGGAAAATTTCAGAAACCTTATTAAACCTTTATTTAAAAAATTCAAATATAAAATTTAAATCTAATTGCCGGAGTTAATTATCGAAAATTAAAACTGTCATTGAAGTTGCGAATTTTGGTAAAGAAGAATCGAATGACAATACCTGTTTTTGTATCGTGAAAGATTAAAAGAAATACAGAATTACAAATTTCAATATTAGTATACATTTTAACCAAAATAAACATTTATAATTCCTCTTGAGTCGGAAACAAATCACCTTTTAGCTTGGAAGGTAATTATGTTCGTAAATAATTTCAGTTTTTAAAAGCTATAATCGTTGTTGCAGTCCAAAAAATATTCTAGAATTTTTGCTCGCTTCTTAGGAAATTTTATCATCTGAATTTAAGGAAAAATCGATGCCAAAGTTATTCAACTCACAAAATTCGAGATCTTTCAGGAGATTGCTTTAAATGCGAGTTAAAACAAGGAGAACATTTTGTTAAATAAAAAAGAAAAAAAACGTGAAGTACCATTCTGTTGATAATGAAAAATTACTAAAGAAAGAGTAGAAATATTAATAATTATGTTTGAAATCAGGATTTACAAATGAGAAGTTGCGAAATTCCTCCTGATTTATTGTTCTGAAGACTGCTGGTTCTGTTGGGGTTAAAGTTGGTTCCTCATTCGTAAAGTCAGCATCAAAATTATTTACATCTCGTCTTGATTTCTAAAATTGAATCAAAATTCACTCAATACGTCAAAAAAGTAAACAAAAATCATAAATATTTTAGCAATATTTTTTTCATATTTTAAATTTAGATTTTCCGTACTTTAAAAATCCGAGAAATGTGGCGAAAATGAAGTGAACATTCCCATAAATTGCCCTTATTTTACTCGTAGGCTAAAAAAAAGTAATTTACAATTTTAGGCTTGAAAGGTGGTTTCACTCGTCGAGCTTCCAGAGCTTCCCAGTCGATGTCCCAAAAGAAAGGATGCGCTCGAATTGCATCTTCACCTCCTTGTGATTGCACACATCCTAGTCGTTTCATTGGATTTTTTGTCATTAACTGAAGGTAACAATTTCGAATTTGGTAATTTCGAGGAAATGAAAATTCGAAATCTAATAAATGCTTTGAAAAACAGTTGAAAAACAAATATTTAAGTTATAGTATAGCAGTAAACCAAAATCAAATTTTGAAATATCCAGTTAAATTAAGCAGTAGTTAACTGGTAGCCACAATAGGTTGATGGTATATAAAAACTTGAATCGATGTACTACGTCTAGCAGAAGGTGTGAAAAATGTTTTATCAGTACGCTATCACTAAGACAAGAATACCAAAAAGAAATGATACATAATAATGAAAAATATTTTTAAAAATTACAGCACCTGAATTGTAATGTTCAAACTGGTCAAACTATTTCAGCTCTTCCAATTTGAAATTAAACTCACTGCTTTTAAAATGCTGACTGCTTCTTTAGAAAGCCATACTGGATAGAGGACTTCATCATGCAGAATAGCTTCAAATAACTCATCTTCATTATCAGCTTCAAATGGTGGCTGTCCAGCCATCATCTCATAAACTAAAACGCCAAGTGCCCACCAGTCTACGGATACACCATAGTCCATCTCTTCCAGTATCTAAATAACAATCACTTCTAGTATTGCTCAGTTTTAGCTAAAAATGTGGGACAGAAAGAGAAAGAACAGGGAAGTCATACAAACTTTCGGAATCTTTATCAACATCAGATTGGTGTTACATTCAGAGAACTGGAACTTACTTCCGGTGCAATATAGTCCGGTGTACCACAGAATGTTGAAGTAAGCTTAGAGCTAGTAATACCTTCCTTGCACATCCCGAAATCCGCCAATCGACAATGCCCTTCGGCATCCAGAAGAATGTTATCCAGTTTAAGATCACTGAAGATTTCTTGAATTAGAGAAATAAGATTTTTAAAGTAATTAGAAACTTACATTTGCTCATTATTAGTCTGAATCCACACAAACAATATACTTAATTCTGGGCAAACAAAAAATTTAATGGAAAAGGAAATGATAAATCCATAAGGAAATAGAAAAGAAACCGATAAATAACAGCATTACGGTGCAAGAACTGCAATGCACAGGTAACTTCAGCAGCATAGAAACGAGCACGTGGTTCATCGAACTTTCGTGCTCTTTGAATTTGAAACATCAAATCACCACCGTTCACATATTCCATAACAAAAAACAATCGATCCTGAGAGATTGTGTATCTTATCTAATTAGGTAGTTGTCTAATTTAATGAAAATGAGTAGAGGGAAATAGATAAGAAAATAAGACCAAACTGGCAAGATATTACTATAATATGAGCTTTCTGGCATTCAAATTAATTTCTGAACAATTTCGAATCTTGTTTACTTCATTTTGCTTACTGTAACATAGTTTGTTCACCAATTGGTTCTGGTAATTTTACTAACAAATAAACAGATAAATGGATAAAGAAAAAGTAGTGGGCAAATAAGCAAACAACAAATTCATGAGAAAAAGATTAAATGGTACGATAAGCAAACTTACCGCAGTTTGAAAACATGAATGTATCGCCGTAAGAAATGGATGCTTTGCTGCCAAAGCTAGTATCCTTTTTTCGCACATAGTACAATCGACATCATCATCTTGTAATATCACATCTTTCTTCAATATTTTCACTGCATATACTTCATCGGTTCGTTTATGTTCGGCTAACATTACCTGGAAAATGATATATAGTAACCTGAATGGTCACTTTGAAAGATAAAAGTTATTCTACGTCTAACAAACATAAGCCAACTTGCATCACCAAAAGAGTCAGGAATGTTACCTAACTCTAAAATAGGATCAATAATTGATTTTAGAAAAATCTCGAAATTTGTGAAGTAAGATGGTTTTAAAGTGAAATTCTAACACCTAAAGGCTGTGTACTCATAAAAGATTGATTTACAAACCTTGCCAAATGATCCCTTGCCAAGAACTTTGATAAAAATGAAATCATTGATAGTTACAGTAGTTGGCCTTGCGGTAGCAGTTGAATCATCGTTTGCTTCCCTATTTTTGACTTGCTCTTGCGGTATGGTTGCTTTCTCTGCAACTCATTATATTATTTTTATTTCCATGACTACCTAGAATTTTAAAAGGAAAAGGGAGCGGTTTTATAAATTTATGATCTAAGTCTACTAACGCTATATAATTTAGCATTGAGCCAAGTTAGTGGGAGAGAAAAGCTAAATGATCGTCGAGTTGATTATTCTGAAGTTGATCGTATAAAGAATTTTGTAAAGTAAATTTGAAGTTTAAAAAAAATCACAAAATGTATAAAATACTTGACCGAAAATTTTAAAAATGAAGGAAAAACTTACCGTCATCAAGTTTGACATTTACTTGGCTCATCGAAGTGGCCACTGAAATTGTTCCTCCTGATGGAGCATTCATCTCATCACAAACATCTCCAGACATTATCGATGGCTGGAAATAGGAATGATTCAAATTTGAAAAAAAAAAAAAAAAAACTGACGAAAGTTAATAAAATTTATTTTTAAAATGACTAAATTTAATAAATGAAGACTAACTTATTAAAGTTTATTTAGTCTTAAATTGGCATTATAATTTTCAGCTGATGGATGGAAAACTGGCTGAATACTGTCATTGATTTTATTATTTTGATAAAAATTAGCTCTCATGTTATTCCTGTAAACGGAAGAGGACAGATAACAGTGGAACTTTTGTAGCTTTTTACCTTATCATTTTATTTAAATGTGAATGCAACACAGGTGAACATGATTAAATGAGAATCTCAATCTTTTTTAATCCAACTCTTAAACAAATATGATTTAAGTTATCGATATTTTGTTCATTCAACTCTGTGATAAATGATCCAAATATAGACAGGAAAGGTATACTGAAAAATTAATGAATTAGAGAAATAACATTAGATTGCTGGTAATAATTATGCGAGGAATCTTTGGAATTGCCAAAAATGAGTTTAACTGAAGCATTATCTCACTACTAGTTGGTACCCGTTAGTTTATGAACATGTGAATCAGGTCAGTCAAAGTAATTTCTAAGTTATGTGGAGAGTAAATTTGGGAATTCAATTAAGGAAAAAAAATATGCCGAATTTTAAGTGAAATTTTAAAAATTCCGTTTCCTTGCAGTAATACTGTTGTTCGAAATATCAAAAGAAATTTTGTTAAAATTTTCTGAACTTACACGGAAAGGTGTGTCATTACAAACATGAAGGAAGCAGAATCGAACTCAATTGAAGTTACTGGAATTTCTCTTAAAAATACGACCTGATTAATAATAATTGCTCAAGAAAGCATTTCATTGCTGACCTCCCACTTTTTAGATGTTAATATAATGAAAAAGAATCTGCAGAAATATTAAATATTTTCCCCATTAACAAATTTGCATATATTAATTACTGAATTGTTTTTAAAAAAAAAGAGTGATATACGAATAATGTTGAAGAGAACAATAATATCAATAATTACTGATGATAAAGGTGGAAAATGAGATGAATGAAATCCACACTTCATAAGTGATATGGTGATTATCAGCTTGGATAAATCAATTTAGTGAAACAGAAGAAAGTTATCTTTATTTCTAATAAGCATATTTTATCACCATCATCGTTGGTTTGACATTGCATAGCCTAACAGATGTTTTATGGCTCTAGACTGAAAATGTTTATCGAATTTCTATTTGGGACATAAGAATTAGTAAAATTGAAGTAGACAAAGAGGAAAAAAGTTCCGTGTCGTGCCTTTCTCTACCTTTAATCAGGCTGAATGATTCAGATCCATTTCAAAATGACTTCAGACTTGGGCGGTGAGTGAAGTTTGCAAAAAAAAAGAAATTTGCAAAGAACCTTTTTCTTAAACCGTATTGACATTTTGTCACCAGTTAGACCGAGCTGGGCCAACTCCAATGCCATTTGTTTCGCGTTGATGCCACAGTTATTGGCAACATTTCGTTGGCAACTGAAACAGCGTGGTATTACGTGGGATGACTTAGGAGTTTACTCTTTCAATTCAATTACAGCAAACTTTTTCAATCTCAAAAATGGTTTAGGTTTGAATTTGAAAATTTCTTTACAAAAAAAAGTAATAAATTTTCTAATTTTCAAAAATCATTAAAATTTGGCAAAATTTTTTTAAGAATCGTCATTTCTTAGTCATAATAGACGGAAGAAATAAGTTTTTAAATGAGTCACTGGATGATAAAAATGAAAAAATTTTTTAGACACAATTCTTGGTTTAATCTAAATTATCTTACTGAAATTTTTTGAAAATAAAAAAAGAAGCATTACATCGTCTACGGGACTGAGGAGCAGAAGGAAGAAGTTCGTCAATTCTTTGGCAAAGTAAAGCTGTTTTTCTCATTAATGCAATTTAATTCTAAAGGGTTAAATGGAAGATTTAAAAGAACTTTTCATTTGAGTGGCAAACTGTAATTAACGCACCTGATAAAATTTCAACTAATATTTCAAGAAAGCTATTATATTATTATATATTAAGGACTACTTCCAACCTTACGCATCAGTCATTTGCAAATGGTATCAGAAAGGTGACGACAATTTCGAAGACCAAAAAAAACTTTAAAAATTTGAATCATCGATCATTTGTAAACATTAGATAATGAACATTTCGAAAAGGATCATGAAAATATCAATAATATAACAATACCTGTGCTGAACAGAATTATTTATCCATAACATGAGATTTCTTCATATTTTTTATAATTTATTTACATTGTTCAAATGAAAAAAGTATTAAAGCACGAAAACTTTTCCAAAACATATCGATCAGTACCATTTGTGATGATAATCATAGAGAAGAGAATGAATAGCATGAAAATATACTTACTTTATAAGCACATATCAATCGGTTAGACTGGAATAGAACAGATGAAAAAAAACTAGTAGCTTGCTTGCTAATAGATGGTAGTGTCCGTAAAGGCCGTATTACATTGGCATAGAGTTTGAAATGGGTGGGTATATTTTCACACGATTATATTTTTTATCGAGAATGCTATTATCTAAGAACTTTAATTATTTATTACTCGAGCAACCTTGGTGAGTATTCGAACACACCTGATAATCATTTAACAAATTTATGCATTCCTTCAGAATAAATTATAGTTCTTGATAATTATGCAAGTTCCAGTTATTTAGCTAAATATTCTGAATAAATAAATGCATATTTGTCTTCACATATGTCAAATAATGATCGAAAATCTCAAGACTCAAAATTTTCACTTCCTTAAGTCTAATCCCAAAAATGATTCTCGATTAAAGAAACTGTCCAACAATCGAGCTTGAACAATAATCACAGGCATAATAATGGAGGTATATGGACAAACAAATAATTAGATGTGGCCTAATAGCCAAAATCAACTTTGAAAGAATTAAATCAAAATGACAAACCGCTTGTGGACATTAAGTTTACAAACGGAGCACTGTAATCCTTGATTGATTAATCCATAAAGCATCGAACCACAATGATCACAAAATGTTGGCCGCTTATAACTATGAACTGTAAATCGGTGTGGCATATTGATGTTGAAACGCCCAAGACCTTGCTGCAAAATTATATTTATTTTGATAAAATTTTATGAAAAACGGGAGTAGAAAAAAAAAAAAAAAAAAAAAAAAAAATGAAACAAAAGTATTCACGAAATTCCAACTTCGGATTATAAGCAAAGAAAAATCAATTTTAGTCTTTGAAAGTTTTACACAAATTTATTAATATTTTAGAAAAAATATTGTGAAATATTTTTATTTTTCTGTGTATGCAATAAGATTAAATAATAAACATTTAAAATTCATTAAATGAACTGATAAGATAAAAGAAGCACAGTATTTCGAAGCAGCTCAAATAAAAACTATTTTTGATTTGATTAAAAAATATTTCTCATTCTGATGCCAATAATTTAAAAAAGTGACTCTGAAAAAATTGTAGTATGACCATTTTAAAAAGTTATCTCTTCGGAGAACTAAATCAAAAAGTTCACAAATAATTAATTGTATTATAGCCTAAGGAGTTCTTTCTAATGCTAATTGGCTGCTCACAAAAATAATTTTAAAACTAGCAGGAATAAAAAACAACATTTAACTGTTTACTTCTTTCAAAAAGTATTATCGAAACATATACATGCACACACAACTGCAAAATTGACATGCTTCTGTTAAAAATTTCACTTTCAATTTATAAATGCGAGTTTTTATTGATAGTTCTGAGAGGCTGATCTCATTGGTTCTTTTAAGAGAATGAGACTTTGAATGATTTTTGGATCAGACTAA
>PQVD01002694.1:276-21523 GCA_003012265.1 Setaria equina
TCATACATGGAAGATGTAACAAAAATAAAATACGGCTTATCAAATGCATCGGAAAATTATCCATATTCAGAAATGATTATTGATACCGAATGGGGTGGTTTTGGTGATAATTCTGAAGCTGATTATTTATTAACACAATATGATAAAATTGTTGATAGCCGTTGCGAACATCCAGGCGTAAACACGTATTTTATTTAATCTAATTTCACTAATTAATTTTTTTCTTCTTTTTTTTTTTGTTAAAATTTATATTTAATTTAGTATATTTTTTTTAATCATTTTTACAAATTATTTTTTTTTTTCTTTTTTACAGTATCCATTTTTAGCTTTTTCTTTTTTACTTCAAAGTGTTAAAATTTTATTTTTCTTAATTTTAATTTGTCATTTGTGCATAATTTTCTATCATTTTGAGACAAAAAGGAATGGAAAATAATTTCTAACAAAACTGTTAATATTTTATTATATTTAAAATATTATGCATACCACATTACTTTTATCATTTTTTGTTTTACTTTTCTGAACATT
Source organism: Setaria equina (assembly GCA_003012265.1). Lineage (NCBI taxonomy): Eukaryota > Metazoa > Nematoda > Chromadorea > Rhabditida > Setariidae > Setaria > Setaria equina. The sequence goes on from PQVD01002694.1 coordinate 802, forward strand.
TTCATTTCATTTTCTTTTTAAAAAAAAAAAAAACAATGAAATTAATTTATTTCTATAATCTGTCTTTTTTTGGCATAATGTTTTAATTTAATTAATAATTAAATTTGAAGATTTGATAAGCTTGTTGGTGGGAAATGTATGGGTGAGGTAGTTCGTGTTGTTCTGGAGAAGCTTACACGAGCTGGTGTTTTATTTGGTGGTAAAGGTTCGGATACTCTTTTCAAGCAGGATTCTTTTCCAACCAAATATATTTCTGAAATTCTCAGGTAGCATTATTTCAAATTAATGATAAGTTTTTTTTTTTTTTCTAATTATGATGTTAATTTTATTTGTCAAATTATAATTGTAATTAAGCATTTTACAAATCTTGAAATTTATTTAGAGAAAAAAAAGAGATTTTTCCTAATTTATCCATTAAGAAAAAAATTTCTTAATTAGCGTATTGTTTTAATTTTAAAATAATAGTGAAAATGGCATTTTTCATTTCCTAAATTTTCATACGAACATTTTATTACATACATGCATGTATATAATAAAATACTAAAAAATAATTATTATTTGTTGATAGAAAATGAATGTAAACATTATAAATGATATTCTATTGTTTTTCATTAATTTCCTCATAATTAAATCGTTCCTTTGAAATGCTTTCTGTTATAATTTTACAATAAACTACACATATAGTTCATCATCTTCACCTTTTTTTCACAAAAAGTTTTCAACAATGATATTTATCAATGATTAGTTTTAACAGTTTCAGCTTCTGCTTATTTAAACCACAGTAAATATTTTATCAGTTTTGATAACATTTTTAATGTGTTAAAGTAAAGTTTGCTGCTCAGTGGAAATGAACAACTAAATTTATACCTGTAATTTCAGTGATGAAAGTGGTTCGTACATGAATATGCGTGATATATTGGGTGATATGGGTATTGATAACTATAGTTTTAGTGATATGCTACTCGTTCGAGAGGTTTGCATTGTTGTTTCTCGTCGATCAGCTAATCTTGGAGCTGCTGGTAACTTTCGAATTATACAGTCTATCTAGAAAGAACAGTTTAAAATGCTATTAATTTATTAAAAAATGAAAAATTCATACTAAATTATGATATCGCGGAGATAGTTTGGTCATTATCAGTGATAAGGGGATAGTTTATACTGTCTTCTTTGTACTGTGTTATAAGCAATCAGGTGGAGTAATTTTCAAACAATAATTTTGTAATATATTATAACAAATTAATATAAGAGTAATTTGAAAGTTACAAATTGACTGCGTAAAATTCAAATTTCAATTTTAAAAATGTTATAGCAATTGCTTGTGTTTTGAATCGTGTTCGAAAGCAGAATATGACTGTTGGAATAGATGGTAGTACATACAAGTATCATCCATTTTTTGACTTCTGGGTTCACGAGAAAATGAAAGAACTGGTTGATCCAGGTCTTAAAGTTGGTATTTTCAATATTTTATTTTTAAATTTTAACATTGTTAAATGAAAAAAAGTTTTTTTTCTTTAAAACAAGTAGCTATCTTATTGATTAAATGAATGCTTAATCTGATGATAACAAAACACGACGAGATGTCTTAAAAATGTTTTGAAAGTGAAATTAAAATTCTCAGTTATTTTTTGGCCTATTACTAAAAATAAAAATAAAGATCGTTTAATGCATTGTTTCTGATTCATTTCATAAAATTGCATGTAATTTGATACTAATTAATTAATTTGATTAGTACAATTGTAATAATTGTAAGTCATGCAATTAATATTTGATATATTAATTAAGTTTTAAGAAATAGTGTTTTAAATGTTTTTATAGTTTAAATTACTGCAAACTACTGATGGTAGCGGTAAAGGTGCAGCACTGATAGCAGCCATTATTGCACGACTAAATAAGGAAAAACAACAACAGCAACAAACGGAGCATAAAGTTGCTGAACGTAGAATGCAAATGGAGGAAGGTGATAAGCTGATAACAAAGGATGATAATCAAAAATTGAAGTTAGACGAAATGGATTTGGTGACAAATGACATTTCCATGCCATCATCACATGATAATAGCTTTAATGGTGAAATCGAGAGTGGTATAATTCATTTATCCAATCCATGAATAAGAATTTAAATGATGTCATTTTTTTGGAAAATATATATTTTTTAGGTAAAAATTCTCTTCCATTATGGAAAATTATAATTTCCAAAATATGAAAAATAAGGAAGTAATTGTAAAAAGGAATTTAATTATTATTAATTAGTTGAAAAGTATTTGCATAATATGAATTATGTCAAAGAAAAAAATTACTTTTCTACTTTTGGTGTATAATTTTCCAAAAATCAAGCAACTCCGAACAAGACAATTACCATTTCCTAATCTGATAATTTTTCAGATGCAAATTTAGAAATGGTAATAAATTATTTTGATCGGAATAATAATTATTCCATTGTTTTTAACCACTGAACTACTGAAGTTTCTTTCATATTTGAAATTAATCCCTATATTCAATTCTTCTTTTTCATTTCTTAAGTGCTCAATTTCCAGTGATCATAATTGTTTTAAGTATCATAATTGTGCAAAAAATGCGAATTATCAAATCGAATTACTATTTCCTTTTTAGAATCTAATTTTCAACTGTTTCTTCATTTTAATTATTTTTGAATTAATTAATATTTGATAGAACATGATGTTCATTTTGTACATTATCGAAAAAAAAAAATTTTTTTTTCACCAGATATTTAATTTGTAAACAGGATGATATGTACGCATTAGCATTATACAATATCAGGCTTGTAAAATTCCTTTTTTTTTCGTAGAAATTACTTAAAATTAGAATTTTTGCTACTTTAAATGCTGCAATTTTTGCAAATTTTAAAAGTGAAATGATACGAACAAGCCTGATATTCCGACAGGTTGTAATTTCTGCTTACATTATCCTTCTATTTACCTAGCATGTAATAATGGTGTACGATATATGAAATATTGCTCAGTTTTGTTCTTGCAATGCACTTACTTAATAACATCGAATCGTTCTAGTTAGTCGAATAATTTGACAATATTGACTAGATGGTAGAAAATAAATACAGTACTTTTAGCGTATACGAATGAGATGAGGAAGTACAATGTACAATTACTAGAAGAGAATAACGAAAAGTTTAAATATTAAAATTGAATAAATTTAAAAAATTTTTTAAATTTAAACTTCTATAAGTTGAATTAGTTATCACTACAGTTGTTTCTATCATTTGCGCATTATAAATATACAAAAGCAACATATCTCAATCACTTTGCTTATTTCACTATTTTTTCACTCAGTCAAATTTTTCGTAGAAATTCATCGAAGCATAGAAAAATGGTATGGTAATTAAACTTGGCTAATTAATTACTACTCATATTACTTCCGAATAATTCGTCAAATAGTATGGTTATAATAATTTAGTTAGTACTAATTGAGATGAAACAATTTGCGGAAAAGCTTTGGGATGAGATTACACAGTTAATGACATTTCGAAATATGAAATTTTAAATTGTAATCATTGAATGTTTTACATATATTTATTTCATTTATTGTTCTATCGATCGTCCAACACAGATGCGTTTTAGTTTTTGCTCAAAAATTTTTTTTTTAAATTTAGTGATTAATTTAGAAAATGATACATTTCTTAGTATCAATTTTCCTTTTTGCATTCAGTAATTATTTGTTGCATAAGGGCTTTTGCTAGCTATTTGAAAATTTAGCAGTTATTTAATTTTAAATATTCATAAATTAATTTAATAAGTTCGTTAAAATTAGAACACAACTATAACCACTTTTACAGTCATTTTGAATCAATTTGTCTATCTCAAATACTGCAATGATTAGCATATTACTTTTGAAACATTAATTAATAATTAATTAAACCTCCGAACTTGTTGGTAACAATCATATGCAACTACTACTGTCTAAAATCATAAGGAACGATAACAAATTGAATGATAGCAAGATTCTGCAAATGAATTTCACATTTGGAGTAGTATCTGAACCTGCACTTCGTCAATCACAAATCATCTTGCCTTTGAAATAATAAATTTTATGGAAATGTTGGAATCTTTCCTGCAATTTTAAAAACAGTCAGCTAAGTTTCCTCCTTCCTTTCATTCTTTTTTTTTTNNAAAAAAAAAAAAATTTTCCCCGTGTTGCTTGATAAAATCCCATAGCTATTTATATTATTTTACTTTTTTCATCTGATTTTTCATGAAACGAAAAAAAAAAATAAGCTTTTTTTTTTGTATTATATTGATTCTTATCTCCTTCCTTTCTTTTTTTTTTTTTTTTTTTTTTCAGAATGGATACGAAAAAGGACTTCTGATGCAACAGAATATTGCAAAATTTTTGTTCATTTATTTTTGGATTTATAATTCAAAACATGATTGATTAATCTGTGTATATTTTAGGAAAACACAGAATGCTCTAGCAATTCTTACCAGACTAATTTTTTCACTGCACTGGATTGCTTAGATTTTTCATAGAATTATTGAATCAGTAACTTGAATGATGAACGTATGTCCCTACTCTTCAAGATAGAAATATAAATAAAAAAAAGATTATTTTAACAATTTTAAGTGAATAACGTGTCGCCCTACAGTATAAAAGTTTTCTTCTGATGGCAATGATAGATGATAGTTCTTTATTCTTAATTAAGCATTATCAATATTTCAAACTTAGAAAAATAAAATGATTAAGAGAAAAATTATCACCCATCTGTTGAACGAATATGCTGCTGTGATTGCTCTGCGTGCACTAGTACGTTTTGTCAAACAAAATATAAATTGATTTTTGTTCTTCCTAAAATTATTTGAAAAGCTTTCAATTTCAACAAAATATATTGTATCAGAGGTAGTGAACAGCTCTGAAATCGCTAAATATCAGTAATATTTACTACTAAACATCATCAGAATCATGCAATATAATTAATAGATTGTTTTTTTTTTTTTTAAAGGGGTTCGATTTTACATGAAGAAGGCAAATAATAAGAATTAATAAACCAAAGTATTCTAAAATCTTCTGATCTTCCTGAACAATTATGAAGTTTTTATTACTATCTCTACAGTTTTGTTGCGGTAAAAGGATATTGGTTATTGTGAAATCATCGTTTATCATTATTGGCAGTAAGCAGTAACCATCATTGTTTGGAACATTACTAATCGAACATCAGCTTATTCATAAGATAAAGAAAACTGGAAGTAGTCTGTACTTGCATTTCACTATCCGAGATCAAAGTAAATGATGGATTAGCACAGTCACTTAGACTTTTCAATAAAATCAAAGAAATTGTTGCAAAAACCACATGAAGAAGCGATATACTTAGTGAAATGAAAGGCTCTCACTGCTGGATATCGTCTAATTCAGCTGCTATTTAAATATTGCCTCAATTTGCCCATCGATCAAAATGTCATAAGGGGTAGAAAAATCTCTATCAATATTTTATATATTATTTAGATTTTATCCAAAATATTTTTCACATGTGTTCATCTGCAAGTGATGCTTTTCTTAAAATCGAATGGACCTGATTAAGTAATTGGAAAATATATGATTTGCTAGCTTCTCGCATCTGAATTGATGATTCGTAATGAAAGGACGTTTAATTCTGTCTCAACTATCGACTCTTTATCAACATAAAATGCGCTTGCAAATAGAAAAAATATGAATAGAAAAATTTATTACGCATAGATTGAAAGAAAAGGTCTGAAGGGAAAAAAGAATGACTTCTTCTGTTTCTAATTTTATATAGTTTTTGCACGGATGATTTTTCTGTATGCATCAGGAAAAAACTGCACTGTAAGAATCTTAGTCCAAAAAAAGGAAACATATCACAGGATGATATTAAACATGACAAACAAACAAAAAAGTGATAAATATGATCCAAAAATCCCATCAACTGTCATAAAACATGGCAAAAATTCCAAATTAACTTTCCTAATTTCAAAAGTCCTGAATTCAGTTGTTAAGATGGTTAACATTTGAAGTAAAGAACCAAAATATGAGAAAACTACCATGAAATTAATGAAAGATCAGACTTTTACCGTCCACTTTGAACAGTACTAATTTTCAAACCGATTGCATCACAACCTACTTCAGCTACTTGACAAATATCGCATATTTCACCTGAGATTTCGGGTGAATATGATGCGCAGCAAAACGGACATTTCACCTGAAAGTATTTAAGAAGTTACGATAAAGTTACTAAGAAGATGAATGACTTTACTGCTTTTATTAGGAAAGCTAGGGAAATGCAAAAACATCCGTGCAAGTCATTTCTTGCTGATAATCTTATGCTCTTTAAATGCTCTAGAATATAAGCTCCCAAGTTTGATCCAAAGTATTTCCTAAGCTTTGCTTGTTTAAAAAAAATCCATCAACCATACACTTTGTTAAAATTTCTATATTTCTCAAAAAATAAGACGTCAACCTGAGGCTTTCCGCGATATAAAGGTACGAATTTTCTCGAACAAATAACAAATGGATTGTGTTCATCATACAATAGCTGCAAAATAATAGATTTGATACATGAATTGACAAAAAAATGTAAATTTATCTGCATATTAAAATCACCCTGACGCAGTTACTTGTTCAACTTGAAGGAAGAAACGATCAGTCTCTTGTCATAATCAATCCATTCACTTGGGTATGAATCACAATCATAGACTATTCTATATAAAGCCCTATATATTTCATATATAAGTTATCATCGACGTGTGTAATTTAATAAGTCCAAACAAATGTCACAGAACAATGAAATTAGTCAAGTGCTAATATTTGCTATAAATTCTCCCGCAGAAAATTTTTTCAAATTAAGAAAAACCTCATGCGAGTCATTCGGCTCTTTCTCAACAACTGTTAATACTTTCCGTATTTGTGCAGCAACTTCGGCTTTCGGTCCTGCAAAAGATAAAAGTTATTGAATTATTTTGAACAAAAAGAAAAAAAAAGTCACAAAGAAGCTAGGAAAGCAGATCGTTTATGGAATTGTTGACAACTTACCCAATTCTAACAAACGTTTGCAGAACGATCCACAAGTTTTCATTTGCTTCAGTTTGAAAAACAAATTTACTGCCGTTCGAAGTGTTAATATTTGATGAACCTGAGAGGAGAAAAGTTTCAGTGTGAACACTCCAACAGCTTATGTCCGAATGAAAGAGAAGTTCATGAGAATACTACGCACTGGAGAAAATTATTATAATACAAACCAGCTCGTTTCAATAATTATCTTCAACTTTGTATTGGATTTGAAGGTATTTTCTATTATTCCAATATTCTAGGAAAATTTTCGCTTCATGAAGTTTTACCTTTTCATCTAAGAGCAGCCGATTTCGTTTACTTATAATACCTATATACTTTTGAAGTTCTTTCCTTATACTTCAACCATCATTTAACGTGAGGTCACACGTAGAAGAAAATATACCGGCTGAAGCTGGCAATGAGTGAAATACGCAGCCATTTCGGCATTTCTCTTAGCATTCTCAGCTGTTTTTGGTAACTCTTTTCGTGCAATTTCCATCAGTAGTCCTACCAGATATTCGCGACAAATATCGATAAGTTGTTTTGCCTCTGCCATCTGCAAGAATCTGTGAATAGATTTCCTACGAAAATATTCCCGTCCCAATAGAAAAAAGACAAATTTTTACTTTTTTGAGCATTTCGCAAATAATGTATGAAATTACTCTCATTCAAAAGAAAAAAAAAAGTATTATTTACAGCTCTGGAAACATAAATGGCATTTTGTGAAACTACAAAATTTATAAGAATAAGTAAATTGGAACTTCTTGTTTCGAATCGACAACCAGCAACGGAATAGATAACAACAGCTGTCGTAACTTCTCAACGGCATCGCTGAATTTGCCGCTAGTTGTAAGATGATAACAAGTCTGCAAACGTGCAGCTAAATCGCCAAGATGTATACCAACAGCCGGTAATCCACTTCGACCACCACCATCTTGCCAATTACGTAAACGATAGACGAAGTTTGGACCAGCACTTGGCATACCTTCGTAAGCAGCACGTGATCTGAAATATTATATGGCTTCAGAAATGTATACTTTTCAATAACACACCTCTACAAAAACCTTACAAATGTGTGAAGAAAGTCAGCAACAACAACAAAAAAATAATGAATATCAGAAATATTTCAGTTAGACAATATCATATATTTCCAAACTAACCTTGCATAAATTGTCAAGAAAAGTTGCTTGAAAGGTTCAATGCGTGTAATGCCAAGTTGGTCACGCAGTAAACGCGCAGAACTATCAAAAGCACCTGAAGCAACGTGATCCGCAACCAGTCTAAAATGTGTTTATCGATAAATATTTCGACCTATTCGTAACACCAGATAATTAAGGAAATCACAGTCTAAAATGGATTATATCGTATGGAATATTAAATTATTAAGCGATAAAGGCTTTCTGAGGAAAACTTGATTACTCAGTAGAATAGAAAACGAAAACTTTGGAACCACTGAGACATTTAATCCAGTTTTTCGATATACTACCTCATTTACTTCAAAAAAGCAATATAATTCTTTTTGGAATTTAGTAAATCCTGTGGAAAAATTAGACTCTTCACCAGTACCTGGAATTATTTGGCCAATATACTGAAGGAGGCTGTCCACGCGACGGTGCTGTATAAAAACTATCTTCATCATCACCTCCACCTTTAACTTCAACATCTGCTGGAAGAGCTAAATCGTCATCTACCTGGAATTGTTGGATTATGCCTAATTTTAAAGTAATGTCATCAAGAGTATTCAAGTTTTAATATTGATGATGGCGACGGTATCACTGAGACATAACCAGACGCATCATATAACTGCATTTAAAGCCTCCTGTCTCAAGTCATTTCTAATTTCAATTTTCTATAATATTCATTGGACATTTAGAGATGCATGAAATGACAGTCATATTAGAATCAAAAAGCCCATTTCTGGAAATATAAATAAACACAAATATAAGTTTATTTAATAATTAAATATTTCTTTAATTCCTAATTTCAACACATACTGGAGCAGAAATCAGCAACTTACGTCCCATCCACCTTCCTTATCCTCCTTTTCGCTTGCAACGCTATGCATTTCATCTTCATCGATATCGGGATTGCCCTCTTCGTCTAACATCAAATCATCACCACCCCAGGCATCACCGGCCTAAAAATCAACTAACTTTGAAAGAAAGAAAAAAAAAAATAAAACTTTCTCTTGAAAGAATGTGATGCAATCGAATACTCAATGCAGATCAAGCTCTTATCATAAAACCCCAAGCTATCAAATTTCTATCCATAAATCCAATTACATGAAAGTCAGAAATATACTTTACCACTTCAGCGTCCTCATCGGTATGTGCAAATGCGGTGACTGATCGGGATCCCTTGCCGCCAATATTTGTTCCACTTCCTGCGATAAAATGTGCATCAAACGGGCCACGTGACATTGTTAATAACGGCCAATTATCTTCCATCTTGAAATAAAATCATCACGGGATATGGAAAATAAAAAAAGGAAGTTGGCACAATGTTATTCGGGATTTTATACTTACCTGCTTTATTGGTGGTGGTGGAATCAGCAAGCGAGCATTTGGATCAACAGGTGGCAAATTTTGTCCTCTGGCTAACAGCTCTTCCTTCAACTGTTCAGCTTCTTCGTTGAATCCGTGAGTTGCCGCAGTCAAATATGCTAACGAAATCTGACCAACTTCTTTCAGAACTGAAACCAGTTTCCAAAATGCGAATAAAAAAAAGTTTTTCGTGAAAATTTCGTTAAAACTTGCAAAATATAATATTTTTGACGAATGCGAAAGTTAATGAATCATACTTTTAATACGTTCTCCAATATCACCGAGAAGAAGTGCGGTCTGATAATGCCCATTTATATCCTTAAAATAGTTCATTTTAAAGTCGCTTTAAGCCTCATAATGAATCAGCAAACAATTTAAAACTTGAATATTATCTCAAACAATTTCACGATCCATTTAAATCCTATTTAAACTTTCAGTAGCGGCTGTCAACTAATGACCAGATAAACTGAGGGTTTGAGTTTACAAAAAATATCTAGCAGTTAGAAAAGAATAGAACATAAAGGCTATTTTAAAAAACTCCGCAGCTTTGAAATAACTCAGAATTCCAATTATTTGAAGGGTGAAAATAAAAATTTACTCCCTATTTTCAATCTAAAGAAGTTATAATTCACATACTTTGCGAATTTGTGCAATTTTCATCATTTTTTGTAGTTTCTCCATGTTTCCCGTGATCAAATATAGGAATGAAAGTTTTTCAAAGTCTTTTGTACGTTGATATGCCATTTCAACAATCTATACAGAATCGAGGATGATAATGAATGAAATTTTCCAAATAGTCAAAATTTCTCAAGTAATTGCTTTCACTTCTCCTAATGATAATTCCACGATCAAATTTCTTAATCAGGAAAGTTAAACTTGATTAATTTAAAGTCTTTAATTACCTGATGATTACCCTGCATCAAGGCAGCCTCACCTAGAGCTTGCCAGACTGCTTTATCATCGAGGACTTTTGCTGATTCAAGAGCAACCTAAATAAGGAACAGTTAAGTAATCATTTAAAATTTGTAACCAGCGGGTAATCCAAAATGCAGTTAGCTTTCAATTTTATCCCTTCTTACTCTTACTCTGCTTTCAGTATTTTGGGGTTTTCGTTTAAAGCGATTCCAGTTTCAAATCCTTACCTCAAGGTTGCCACATTCGAGTGCTAAGCCAAATCGTGTTTTCTCGTCTTTCACAAAATGCAGAGCAACTTCTGGATAACCCTTCTTTTGCAAATATGCGATAATTGATTGACCAACCAAATTTGCTGACCGTACCATATTTAATACCTGAAATAAAGAAGTGATGGAAAAACTAGAGCCCAAATGCAAAATGTAATTACAAAACTTTTAGTCTAAATAAAATGTATATTTTTGAGTACTATCCCCAGATTTTTAAACAGATATGCTTTCTTTTAACATCGCTGATGCTTCTGAAATTCAATAAATTCCAGAAACCTCATCATAACGACGATTTATCAGCGCTAGTTTGAAGCGATATTCTGTGGGATCAATAGGCACTTCAACTGGAGCTGCTTCACTGAAAACAAAGCTTTTTGAGTCCGTTATATAATTATGTGTTTTCATGGTCTTTTCTATCCTGTTCCTTTCTATTTGTTTTTCATAGAACGCTTGTTCAAACGTTTTTTTAAGGGAAGTAAATCTTCATGAAAAATGCCATATAAAGTTTCCAAAAAATTTCGAAAGGAGAAAAACCATACCGATTTAAACAATACAAGTTTTCACCACGAACAGCAAGGACATATACCGGTACATCCAACGTTCTAATTATACCATGATCGCCTACTGCCAGTGCATATTTGATATGATTACTTGTGGTATAAAGGAAAACACCCTCTTCTTCCCAAGCACCACTCTTTACACGGGTTGACTCTTGCACAGTGCATAAGATCTGAAAGTATTAACTGCAATTAATTAAGTAAAGAACTAAGAGCTCTTTGTTATATAGATGAAAACAATCAACATAGCTATGCATAAGGACTTAATTTATAACCTTAAAGTATGCCATCAAGAAGCAATGAGTCTTTGAAAATTATACAAATTCTGAAGTAATTTGGAATAAAAACATCAACAACTTACTTGTAATTTGCGTGATACTAAAGTTAGAGTATGTTTGCTTAGTAACGCCGCATACTCCAAATTCTTAGACCAAATCACATATTTCACCTGAAATTAAAGAACCGAATAATGAAGTGCGCTTACTATGGTTAAATCATGATGTGCAGTGAATCAAATACGAAAAATCAGTCATCGAATAAACTGAACTACATATTTAATTAGTGATTTGTCACGAAATGCGTAATGAATGTGACTGGAATTTTCTCGAATTACTCAATCCTATTTACTTTCATTGCACATATCGAGATAAACCTTCACCAACCTTTGGAACTTTTACTGACGCCAGGGTACGCTTTTGCTGGATATCAAATAGTTGAATACCTTCATTATTTCTCAAAAATAAAAGTCCAGTCCCAGCATAGAAAATATCATCAACCGGAATATTTTGCTCAATTTTTCGATTTTCACGATTTGACAAATCCCGAACCGTAATCTGGAAAGATATGCTTACCTTCAAAAATATACGGGAAAGAAACTAATTTCTCTATTTCACTTTTCGAATTTAAGCCTATTATTCTCTTTACAAACCTGTTGATTTTTGTCTAGAACGGCGAAACGATTACGTGCTACCCAGACAGCAGCCACACCTGGTGAACGCTTCCCTTCCGGAGCTTCACTACTGCTATTACCTGCTTCCCTCGATACCTGCAATTCGGATTTCTTTTTACTTCAATTATTTTTGATTTTAAACATTGATAATATGAGTAGACAGCTTGCTAGTTGGAAATAAGAGATATGCGAACAGAACTGCATCTAACAACGCTGAGTCGTTGTATGCAATAATAATAGTGACTCTAACTGACAAAAGCAATAATTAAATAAAATGAAGCGAAATAAGATCTATGTTAATATTTACCTTATACATATCATATGTACAATATTCAAGCATCGACGAACGTGTAATCAAAAGAAATGAATTTTCAGCCGGATTGTAATGCAGTGAATAATAAGGTTGCATAAGCTTACTACCACGAAGCTGCACTAAAGCTACATCCTTACTGAAAATCATCCAGATGAACCGAAAAAGTCTTGATGTTAATTTGTCAAATACTCCCAACATATCTTCCTATTATCTTTTGTATATTTACCCACATGATACACACATATTTCATATGTGCAATGATATTTTTTCAATAGAGCAAATAGCTTTATAGGATTCTTCCTTTTTTTGAAAACCAACTTATTAGTTAAGTCCAAACGCCTCAACTGACGATCCTTTACGTAAAACACCAGATTTTCATGTACACAAAATGCTGGACGTTCACGCTCAATTTTGAACACCATCATTCCACTATCGTGACCTGCTGCAAACATATTCAGCGTTGGATGGGTAGCCAAAACCCAAAAACGATCATTGTCATGCCTGCAAATTACAGTAGTAGAAATAAAGAAAAAGACATCATATTCCAAATTGAAATAACTCGCTAGGAATTCCCAAGAACTTTATTTTTTGATGAAGTGAACTGAAATAAATTGACTTTTTTTAGCTTACCTAAATGTATGCAAGCATGTTCGTTTCTGCATATCCCAAACACGAATACTTTTGTCTTCAGAATTACTCAGTATCAATTCTGCCTTTGGATGAAACAGCACCGATGATACGTTGTTGTAATGTCCACGGCATGAATCAACCTTTAAAAACATAGCATAAATAAGTCAAAATCTTCTTGGCTTTTGGTAATTTTTACGACCTAAGGCAAGAATCATTCACAAAATTCACCATAAACAAATCAACTGACCTCCCAGGCTTTGCTTTCATTATAACGCCATAACTTTACTTGCCGATCATCAGCGCCGGAAACCAAAAGTGGCATTGTTGGATGGAATGAAACCCAGTTAACTCCTAAATTTTTTTTCTTTACTTTTCAGATAAAAAAGACGACCAAACTTAAAAAAAAGCAAACACTTCCTTTGTTTGGATCATACAGCTCATAAACGATACTCATATAGGGGAGGAAAAATCCCAAGCAATCCAGTGGTAACCAATTTTGATTACGGCACTGCATTTCATTACGAAGTAAAAAAGCGCTTCGTCCGATCAAAAAGGAATCCTTTCATAATAACAGGACAGTAAAGAAGACAATTCAGTGGAAATTTATGATTGATAAACTTGTTTCGGTGAAGATATATGATATTATTCCAAGATACCTCTATCATGTCCTTCCAGAACATGCTTGACAACAACATCCGGTTGCCCAAATAAGTCGCCGCTAGTTACGCCAGTCACCGAACGTACACGTGACATTTCGTTCCCAGTTCCCGGCGAAACATTCTTTTTCCGAAGTCCAGATATGTCCCAAACCCGTACGGTTTGGTCTAAAGAAGCCGAAGCTACCAAATCCTCGGTTGGATGGAACTGCGCACACATTACGTAATGGTTATGACCTTGAAAATTATGATTACTCACCACAACATACAAATATTGTTCAAAAATGATTATAGAAAGTCTCTGATGAAAATATCTAATTTAATGATTAGCTTTTTATATCCTCACTGCATTAGATTCCAATCAGAATATAAGCCTTACCAGTCAAAATGGCAATACTATGACGACTTTGCCAATTCCAAATCCGTACTGTTTGATCATCCGACGCACTAATAATCCACGGATAGTTGCTGTGGAAGAATGTGGTACGAATATAATCAAGATGACCAAGCAAAGTAAAAATGCAGCGACGCTGTTTGTAATTCCAAACCTAAAACGCAATTACTATATAAAAAAAAATAATGGAAACATTTCTAACAACATATCCAAAAAAAAAAACCGAGAATTCTTTTATGCCATGAGGAAAAAAAATTTTACCATTAAGAAATAATCTCAAGTATTTTCACTTCAAGGAAATCGACAAAAAACTTCCGTCTTTAAGAAAAGCTGATTTTAAATAACATCATTTTCCAGCAATCATACCTTAATTTTGTAATCGTCACCACCAGATACAAAAATTGGTTGTTGGTTGTGGAACGCGATACCACGTACTGGACCATCATGTTCATCAAATTTTTCCAACATAACACACATTCGATAATCCCATAACTGTATAACACCACTGTGCAGTGATGCCAGAACCCATGGCCGAGTAGGATGGAATGAAATTCCTGGAAGTATTCCTTATAAAATAAACAATATAAACTTATATTCTAAATCCGAAAAGTTGCACAAGAAAAATTCTGAAAGAAGAAAATAAATTAGTTGGGATTTCTTCGGAAAAAAATTTGACTTTGACAATCAGAAACATTAAGAAAAGAAGGAACGGAAGTACTGCAAAAAATAAGACAACAACGATTTAAAAAGGAAAGGAAAATAACGAATATGATTATATGATCTTCCTAACTTTTAACCTCTGATTAAAGAACAAGGATTAATATCAAATGAATTAGATGCTATCGTAATAAAATACTCGTTACTGTTTCAAGAATTGCTTCGTACTATGACCATATTCGTCATTTTCTTTTTCTTTTTAGATTGCTGCTGTCTTATTTTTTGCAAAAGTTCACACTCAAAAGATTTATTTTATTTTTTTGTTAAAATGTTTAAAAGAACAGAAAATTTCACCTTTCACTCGCGCCGAACTTGATTCAAATTTTTTTAGAATTGTCATTCCTTTACAGGCTGAAATAATTCCTCAATTATTAGTTAATTAAGTCTTAAACTATTGCAAAAATGAGCTAAAACACCGAGAACAAAAAAAAAACTCTCACACACCAACATGGCAATCAACTGGACACGTTCATCGACGAACCAACATAATCGCAGAATCAACTACCTATGAAATAGTGTAATCCCAGCCACTGCAAATTGATGGAAGATTTTTTTGATTTCTTATCTAATTCCTTTTTCCATTCTTCTCCAAAGCAGGTAGATTGCAATTTTCTGCTTTTTTCCAAATCGTCCTTGTTTATTTTAATTCTTTCGGAGATTTAGACATGAAAAATTGACTTTTTTGTTTTTAATTACGGAAAAATCTTTTTTTTTTTCAACATATCACTTTTGAAACAATACGATAGCTTACAATGTTACAATATGCTACGATACATCTTCGCAGATAATTGAATGGAACTTATTCTACAAACGAGTTATAGTAAAATAGTGATCTGGATACGGTATGTTTTGGTCCAGTACGCGTCTATACTGTATTACAGTGTCCCATACACAATTATCGATGCAATACGGTCGTAGACCACGTATTGATGACGAATCTGATATGAAATGATCATAGTACGATATGAATATAATGCATGCTAATATGTTTCCCTCTATGATATAGTATAATGAATCTCAAATAAATCTTATAAATTTCATAAGACATTCTGTGTAGTGTAGTGTCAGTGATCAAAGATAAGGCAGCATACTGGTGACAAATATGCTATATTACCTTTACCACCTGATATTACACAAAATGTCATTTAAAAGTTACTAATTGATCGACAAAGAATCACAATGATGAATATTCTACTAACTGAGAAAGAACTGGTAGTGATAAACAACTAGCAGTAATACTGTATCACCACAGAGAACATTTCTGTAAGCCAGTTGTATCATATTAAATTTCGTTCATATAATAGTTTAAATTTATCACTGTATCATTTCTACGCCTACTCTATTGCATTTTATTATACAGCAGTATTTGATTTAAATTATATGGCATTTATTACAGGGTATTACTGTAGCACCACGATATATATGTACACAGTAGTCAACAATAAAAGGAGTCATTCATAAAAAAAAAGTTTTTGAAAAATATCTGACAGTTTTCAATCCATCATTTTTATATTCGGTAATCGACGATCAGCTGATTTGTTTCATCAATCAATCACCATAGTAGGAATGTAATAATAGTAATGTACATCTACTTCGACTATTCCTTATCATTGTCATTTTAACCTTTTATCAATTTTTTAGCAGGACATTTTTGCATGTAGCACAAATTGTTTTTCAGCATTTTTAAATTGTAATATCATGAAATTTCAACAAACAAATTTAGATTCCTTTTTTTTCTTTCTTTTCACTTGCATAAAAAATAAAATAGCGATGTTTCACCACCAATGATTAGTTGATTAATTAATTTCCTAACAGTGATAAAAAGAGTAAAACAAAGAAAGGGAAAGAACAAAAGGAGGTTTTCCAGTAAAGTTGTCTGCATCGTTCCATATGAAACTTTTTTTTTTGAAAATTTATGTCTGAAAGACGTGAAGAAATAAAATGGTATCAAATAAATAACAAATGTTTGCGGCAATGAATGATTTATGAATGAATCGTAATTTGAATTTTCACCACAACTTAAACTTTTTTCTATTAAAAATGTATTAAGAAAAAATAAACAAATACAGTAGAACCATTGAAACTTTCAATACTTCTAAAAATGAAGTTTGAAAATCAAATTTAAGTAAACTTATCTATTTCTATACAATTACCTGAAATATATAATTTCTTTTATTCACAAAAAATGCTGTAAAATAACCAGAAAATTGATCTGAGCTAACATGCTACGGGTGAGATCGAGTAAGAAATGCGAGGTGTGAGTTAATTTTATGACTGATAAAATAGAATGAATCTGATAGATTAGCAGTATATTGATGATAAAAAAGCGTCAAGTGCCGCGCAACATTCATTAAGCAATTATCACTTGTACAGTAATTGATAAACATCGGAGCTTATCAGAGCAAACAAAATACCGTATTACCGTGATATAAGGTGAAGCTGGAGAAAAAAAAGCCTCCAGATGCTGTTCTGCTATCATTTCTTACAGGTGAATTGCATTTTACACTAAAAATATTCAAATATTTCATTTTAGAAATGTTTACAAGTTCCATGAACAAAATCAACAAGTACAAATTTACAATTCCATCTAAGGCAAAAATTAATTAGCGTCATTCATTAAGACAAACTGGTGGTAAATCAATTTCGTTTTTTGCAAATTATACAATGAATGCTCTCATAATAGTGATTGTATTCTTGATGATAACACAACTGCTACACTTTTTTTTTTCTTTATAGTTTCCCAAGATTTCTCAGACAAAAAATACGCTAAAATTCCGGAATTTTCATATTTTTCATTCTGAATTTTAGCATAACGACCAAAAATTTGTTTTACAAAAAACGAAAAATACATTTGATGGCAATAAAAAATGCAAAACTTATGAGATTATGCGACATATCCAACACTGAAATGTACAAATCATAGAGAAACAATTAAGGGAAATAGACATTAATAGTAATATGCGAAACAGTTCCTTGAATAGAAATTGCAAAAATAAAGTCACAATAAACTGCTAATTTATGGATTTGTTATAAAAAATCACAGACCAGCGATGAAGAAAACAAGGAGCAAATTTTGAAGCAATTAATTATTTAAATAAAAACTTTTATTACTTTAAGTTGGATACTGCCTATGAAAGTCAGAAAATACGGAAAATAAAGTCATACCTTTTATGTTCACCTATATTTCCTGCCTTACTGTATGTCAATCTTATCATTCTGTAAGTTACCGTATAACAACCACGCACTATTATATATATATGTGTGTGTAATATAATAAATTAAAAAACTTTAATTATATTAAACCAGAAATATTGCTCCATTAAACTTCTTAAGCACTAGAAAATTTGCTTTGGAACAAAACGAAGAAAAAGATATAGAATGACATTCAGTGGAAAAAAAATGGGAATTGCTTTTTTTATAATAAATAATACAAAAAGAATTGGAAAAGAAATGGCATAAATTTTGAAAATATAGAAGAAACATATGCATTATTGTTTTTTCTTTTTTTTTTCTTCTCATAAAAAAAAAAAAAAATTGAAACTCCCTGTTAAAGTTTCTTTCTTTTGAGAAGAAGGATTGAAGAAATGATTTCGACGAAAGAATGAGAAAAACAAGTAACTTTTTACAAGATGAAATTGAAAAATTAACAACTGCTCCGAATCACTAATGTTTTAACCGCTTTACATTGCAATTTAAGAGAAATGGATAAAAAGGAATCAGATGGCAAAGGAAATAAAATATACTTCATTTTGGGTAAATAAAACTTAAAGTAATAAACAAACAAACAAACAAACAAAGAACCAAATAGCAAGCTATTTGTATTTAGCAATAAATTATTTTAGAAGTAAATTTCTCGTTTTTCAAGAAAAAAATTTGAAGGGAATTTTAATTTTGGGTATAAAAAAAGCAGCCTATTAAGGCGTGCCGAATAAAACAAATACAGTAAACATGATGACACTAACCGTATTTTTGCCTACTTGAAATGCATTAATTAAATCCATCATAAAACTTACTCAAATGGAAATTAATTACAGTAGAACTAAAGAGAGCTTTTTCCTTGTTGATCTAAACTGTAGATTACAATGTGGGAAAAAAATTGAGGGGAGGAAGGAACAAAAGAATAAAATTTGAAATTGTTTAATTAGCATTCTTATAAATTAATTAGGAAGTAAAAACTGCTTGTCTTTAATAATAAATCCATGTAATCAATATTCATAAAATACTGATAACCTTATCCATAATACTAAAGGAATAATTACTTTATACAACTTCAACAAGAGGTTCTAAGACCGGTTGAAATTTTTTCTTTAACGAAGACTTTTGTCGGAATGTGTGTGATTTTCGATCCGATGGTAATGATGTCTTCAATCTACCTGAATTTTTGCTAGCACCTTGAACCGTTTCATTACTACCTTCTATATTAGGTATTTCTTTTTCTACAGCTAATAATGACATTGTTTCATCGCATAATTGTTGCTCCTCATTGGTACTCTTCTGACTCTTGCAATCACTCGAGAGTTGCTTCCGTAACGAAGTTTCAGTCGAGAGTTGATTCTGTAACGAATCTTCATCATCCTCTTCCAGTATATCATTCATATTCTCAGGCTGTTGTAGTTTTCTTCTATTCCGTAGGAAAAATTTTTGATATACATCCGGTACCAAAATGGATGGATCATTTTGATTCCGTACAATCTTCACTGAACCATTACTTTGTTTCAAATCCTGAAATATTTAATAATATTCAAATATTGGTAAAATTGTAATTTTAAACGATTAAATGAATTAATAAATCTTAAATAATTAACGAAGAGATAAACTTTAAATATCCAATAAAGAAATAAACTTTAAATGAATAAATAAGCTTCAAACAATAAAACAAATAATAAATTTTGAATCAAAATAAACTTAGAACTGATCTCACATAATTCATTAAAATATTGTTCGACATTTTTTTTTTATTTAGTTTAAATTAAAAGAAAAAATTATTGCTAATTTTTTTTTTCTGGCTTATACCTGTTCAAAAGAGATAAGCTGTCGCCAGAAGCCAATATTTGGTTGAACTTTTGGTCGTACAGAAGCCAAATGCATATAAGCATCACGTAACGTTTTAAATTTATACTTAGTGAGAAAGGCAAGACAGATTGTTGCGCAACGTGATACACCTTGTACCGAGTGAATGAGAACTTTGCCACCTCGAGTTATCACTTTCAGTATCTCAAAACAAAATTATTTTCAAAATTTCTCTAATAATTTTTTACATTTATGTATATGAAAAAAAAAAAAAAAAACTATTAATTAAATTTTATTTTTTACTTTTTGTAAAAACTAAATCCAAATTATTGAAGTGGAACGGCTGGAAAACAAACCTTATTGCAAACAAAATCCATGTAAGATAGAGCCCATGAATCTTGTGTATCATCTAACCAAAGTTTGATTCTTGGTAATTTACCTAATGAAGCCGAATTAGGCACCTAGAAGATAAAAAAAAGTGTTTTTTTTTTTTTTTAGACATAATCATTCTTTTTTTTTTTTATATTATGACTTAATTCCTGTAGTAAGGGAGATTAAATGATAAGCTCAATTTTCATTGCCATCTATTTAACCCTCTAGCTAGTCTGAATAAAATGCTCACAATGATACAGTATCAGTAAAAAAAAAAAAAAAAAAAAAAAAAAAAAAAAAAAAAACCTATGAAGTAAAATTTTGCTTTTTTTTCTCCATCCTTTTTTTAAAAATTAATATAAATCATAATTTT
>PQVD01002700.1:0-25854 GCA_003012265.1 Setaria equina
TCTGTTATTTTGTATTACTACAAACCTTTTCGAATCTCAATCTGAGGTTTACTTAAGATGAAAATCGTTAACACAGCCTACTATTCCTTTTGTCTAGATATATGGATTGATTTACTAGTTTTTTTTTTCGAACAACACAGAAAATTTCCAAATTTTTGCAGGAAAAAGGTTTCTGTGAACTGTTAAGTGAAACTCAATTGGATAATCCCAGACTTATGAGACCAATCAAACAAGCTGCTTATTTTGAAAATATTCAGTGTCGAACAGGGGATGACATTATTAATGAAGATTCCGGTAACCTACTTTACTTTTCAAAATCCATCTTACTGTTAACCAAAATTAAGTAATCTACAGCGAACCACTTGTCAGCAAGAACAAAACTTATACTGTAAATGGTTAAGGTGTAAGAAAATTATAGTCTTTGATTTTAAACAAACGTAAAACAAAACTGTGTAATCTTTGGTTTTTAATATATGAAACCAAACATAGATTGCATTACATGAGTATTTAAGACATAAGGAATTCATAAAATGACGTACTCTAATTAGTATTGTATCCAATGTGAGTAAATTGTCAATATGTCATAAATTAAACAAAGGAGTGGGATGAATTGCAAATTCAACTTCTAGTAGACTAGACTAAAGAATTTCATTCTGTTCATTCGAGACTGTCTGACCCACTCCGTTAAGATATCAAAATCAAGATATTAATCTTCCGGATGGAGTATCATTTAAGATAGGGAAATACTGAGATGGAATAGAGCAATCAAAACGGCAGAAAAACCTTCTGATTACAATCTTGCAATGTTCAGAAGTATTTAGAATTTGATTTCAAAACATGTTTAAAGGACACACCCGTTGAGACGAAAGAATTTCTGACTATTATCGATAAATACTCTCACATCAAAGCGTTGACATTACGAAAAACATACAACTTTCTTTAGATATTTAAGTTGCCCTCTAAAATATAAAAATTAACACTCTTTCGACATGAATTAAGTGATAGGTGATGAATAAGCAGATAATTTTACAAATCACTGTATGCCATTTCATTCAGTTTGATTTATCATAATTAATGGACATTCAAAACCATCTATTCTGTCTACTTATTGATATCAAAATCCTCTATGGAGTTCCCTAGGGACTGATATAAAAACTTTTTTCGTACTCTCAAAGGAAAGCCAGAACATACAAAACAAGCGATATTATCACTTCTTTGATAGTAATTAATTGAATTTGTCTTCGAATATATTATCTAAGATTAAATTCAACAGAATATTAAACACAAGATATTTCGAGAATGTGTTCGCAGAAAACTAATAAATTGTAGCAGAAAAGCCACTGGAAAGATCAAAAGATGATGCAATAACGGTTCTGAAGAAATTGTCAGAACAAGTGGACCAATTTAATTTATTTCATCGACAACGACGATATACGTTAGTATGAAAGAATATGATGGTTCAAGGAAGGAAGTCAAGCATTTCCAAATGGTTTTTGGATGAGAGAATTTTTTACAAATTATTTTGTCTTGATTCTTACACTGTCTTTTGTGAATATAATTGACCAAGACATACTGTTCGCCTCCTCTAATACCATAAATTTCATCATTTTTGACATCCGTACTATTTGAAAATATCGAGTGAAGGACATGAAACACATCTTTCGAGTCTTTTCAAAAATTGCACCAATTTGCTTCTTGTATTAAAAAAAATAGATAGTTGCATATATTTTTGTTTTCAATGTATGTAAATCAATTTATTTATACAGGTTTCTATGTATCTCTCTAAAGTTTTTTGAACTCAGCTAATTATTTCCTCTGCACATCAGAAAGGACCTAAGCTTTAAGCATTAAAGCCGCATTTAACATGAAATGCTAATTGCTCATCTATCAAACTCTACCACGTCAACTCTTCCCGTCCATTTTCTCCAGACCTTTGCCTCGCCGCATTGTTTCCCTACCCTCTCCCTTGCTCTCACTTCCTGTAATTTATTTCATCCTTGACAATAGTTGCAGTACATTTAAGTGCTTTCAGCTATGAGTTTTATATGTTTACTTTTTTTGTTTATAACTAGAGCTTAATTATTTATTATCTCTATGTGTAACATCTCTTCAAAATTTTCGCTGTAATATTTTATAATCTCATTTCATAAATGACGGATCATTGCTGCACTGTATAAAATTTATAAAAACTATTTTTTTCTTGTTTTGAGAAGTATTAATCAAATTAATAGAACATTTGTTATTTCCACTAAACAATGCAGTTGACGGCACGAAATCATGATGAAAACGATTGTAAAATTTCTACAAGGAAAACTTTAGATCTTCCCACACCTGCATCAAGAAAACATGATAATTTTTAACAGTAATATAGCAAAAACAAGCCTACCTTTTATTAGTTTGTTTCGATCTCTCGTTTTCATTTTTTCTTCTATCTTCCGAGATCGTTTTACTGTCATGATTGCATCATCAATGACCCAATCATCATCTAATCGATGTTTCGCCACAGCCTGTATCACAAGCGGTAGAAAATCTAATCGCCGATATATTTCAGTTATTTGTTATATCCATCAAATATTTGATGAGCAGATAATCAGTACTCAAATATTCAGAAAATAGAAATTTAAAAAGTAACTTCAAAATCCGTTAAAGTTGACCTTAGCAGTATCAAAAATATGTTCACTTGAAACTGCGATTTTTTCGTCCGCTATCATATCACGAATACTTTTGTCATCATGATAAATTGCATCAACTCTTCCACGTTTTTTCAAATTCTGAATACATGCTCTTTAATAATACTGTAAACTTATCAGAAGAAACCAATAATACCAAAATTCGATAAAAAAAGTGAGAACACAAAAAAAAAACTATCTGTAACTCGTTACATTATAAAGGATTAATAGAAATATTTGCTACTCTAACCTAAAAGTATTCCCATAAAATCATCCCACAACTTCCATTTACATTACAAACTAAAGACTTATCTGGCAATGAATTTTTATCTACTTCATTAATTTAATTAACGCATCGAACCTTTCCAACTTTCTCCACCAAAGGTGTCGGCATATCACTTCTACAGGTTCCAAATAATATTTTGCAGGTCGAAGATGGACCTTCTTCACTTTCTCTTTCACTACGCAACTCTTTCTCTAGCTTTTCTACTAAGTCCTGAAAAATCTTCGCAGTGTTTTAACGAATAATAACAGTCCATTCACAGTTACATAACCTACTGGAAATTAAGATATCTGAAACCATTATATTCCAAATAATTCTAAGAAGTCGTACCATTTTTCCTTGCAGTTTTGCTTTTAGTATTTTTGCACCGAGTTTATTGCGCCATTCCAATTTGGTTTTGTCATCCATTATTTCGCCTCCATTTGGGCTGTTTTCCACTATTATACTGTTTCCTAAAAAAATAATAAAATTACGAGAAAGAGACGAAAGTTACAAAATATTTGAAAAAAAAAACTGGAAATTCAAATTCCATTTTTTCAAGTTTTAAAACGAAATAAGCAAGATTTTTAGAATTATTCCAAAAAATGCACAAATTCTCACAGATCAATAAGGATAAAAGAAAATAATCAACGATCGACTGTAAGTTAATCGTGAAAAACTAGGCAAACCTCCCAGTTCCTGTTGTGATTTCAAACTCCCCATAACAAAATCTTTGCCCGCAGCATAACTGCCTAATTTTCGAGCAATCTTCGAATCAACTGGTTTCGCTCTAACGAGACGAGATTCATCCTTATCATCACTGTAATCGTAATCGATCGGTTTCAAAAATCGCGACATCTGTAACACAATTAACCTTGTGGTCAATGTTATCCAATGAATAAGAATCAAAAGATCAACACGTCAAACGAAACCAAGATTGATAAAAGCAAACATCAAAATAACAAAGCAACATCAAAATAACACGAACATATGATGAAAGAATGCAGAAATTGAATCGATCAATTAGCACTCCCTAGCTAAAAAAATCCTACACACAATAATCACTTTTCATACCTAGCACTAATTATAACTAAAAAAAAAAACGATTTACATTCAAAAACAATTTAATATAAAACAATTTTAATTCTTTATTTGACTTTTATGATTACAATCCCGGATAGAATTTAAAAAAAAAAAAAATAAAAGAAAAAGAACAAAAAACAGAAAAATGAATAGAAATAGCTAAAATAAGCAAACTAGTCTATTTTTCACTTGCTCAGTTATTTATTTTCTGAAACACTTGGGAATACATAAACTGAGAGCGTTTTTTTTTCCGGCCCAAAAGTAACATTTTAGCTATCGGTTTTTTTCAGCGCGCAAAACAGCATGAAACAACACAATATCAATCATATAGGTATTAATTATGAAGCCTTCATCCTGACAGGTAAGAATTTAAAATGGTGAACTTACCACACTAAGCCAATATTTTAACCCATTAGTTGTTCCATGCATTATAGCAACTACTATATCATTTAGGCCAACATTATCATAAATAGTAGAAAAGAAAAAGGATGTGCATAGAGTGATCATGAGCTCGAGCCCTAAAACAACACTATCTCAAATCTGGTGACGAAAGTTTCTAATCAACAGCAACCTTAAATTAACCGAAACCAAAATAATGATTTTGATAATCTCGATGTTTCATGATTTTCTCTATTCTGCCAAGTATATCTTCTACTAATGCAATTTTCAAAAAAAAAAACTTTCTGGATAAGGTTAACAAATCAATCATTGCGGAACCAAATGTATCCATGCCAACATTCTAAATCAAAGGTTTGTCGTGAATCATTAAACAATACTCTTATTTCCAAAAAGGTTTTAAATATAATAGTCGAAACGATGACTCACCCGCAGCAGTAAGGCAAAACGCATAATGCTTTACTATGTTACTTTTAAACAATTTATTAAATTTGCTTGCAATCTTCGGTGCAAAGCGCAAAACATGTGGACAGCTCGCAATCCAGTGGAGACAATGCGCGCAGCAAATTGGAAAGTTATAGCTCAAAGTAAAAATACAACAAATGAAAAAAAAGGATCAAAAATTATGCCAATATGATTGGAAAAAAAAAGATGCTTGCTGCACATAGCTTTTCTAACAAATCTTAAGATCAAGCACAATAAATATGGGATAAAGCAGCATGCACCCTACTGGCAAGCAGTCTTTACATATACTATTTACTACGAAGTTTATAAAAGTAAAAATCCACTAATTTACAGATATAAAAGAGAGCGAAAGACAAAACGATATTTTATTTTTTTTTTTAATTTTTAACCAATTTTTCTGCTTGTAAAAACATCAGGCACTGTATTTTATGATATCAAAAAAGAAAAAAAAAAAATCAGAAATTTATGGAAATTTTCTTTTCTCCAATCAAAAAAATATACCCAAAACCCTCGATAATACAAATATTTTCTGCCCCGTATCACATAATTTGTAATCACAAATATATTTCCTAATGTACAAAACACCGGAAAGTGTTACAGCTCCTTCTTGATTCTAATCACTAAGACCAGAGAAGGACTAAATATCTACACTCACCGGATTTCAAATGCGTCTACAAAAAAGAATCGTGTAATTGTTGACCTGAATTTGAGAGACAGTAAGTAAAACCATAAATAAATAGCGGATAGCAGGGTGAAAATCAGTGAGTCCATTGTGTATCGGTCCACCCTGTTGACGAAGCAGGCTGGTAGTAAGCTGCGGAGGCAGGAACCGTGTTAGCCGAATCATGCTGCGTTGTCGTAATAGTGGTACGCTGACGAAATAACGCATAGAGATCCTCATAACGTTCACGCTCACGCGAGAGCTCACGTTTCAGCCCTTCAACTTCTTTACTTAGCTCTGCATTTCTACGCTCCAAATCACGCACATAATCCTCATCCAAATCGTAACGCATACGCTTACTATATGTACCAAAAGCATCAGCAGTATCGTATGGATGAGAACGACGGCTGGGATATGTACAGTAAGATAAACCTAGACCTGGCCCTCGGGCTAAAGATGGTAGTATGGAAGGTGGCATGCCACGTGGTACTCGCCGGCGGCGCTCACGTTCTTCCTCAACATTAATATGCCAGTAACGACATCGCTGTCCACCGCGTGAGCATGAGCCTGTTTGATATTCTTTACAAAAAGGTATCCCGTTGATAGTATCGCAATTATAAACTGCAGCAATTTCACGCGCTAAGTTAAGCGTCACCTCCCCTGTCATTTTGTAACGGTCAACATCCTCCCGATGCGCATGGATATAGCGGCAGTTATCGCGATGGCAGCCACGATTCTGAAATTTCAAATCGCTCCATTAGCTTTTCCAGGCAACTTCCTCTGCCTAATCTGTGAATTGCAATTCACCTCCACATGGGGGTGAATGGGACTGTCCTACAAAACGCTCTCGCACTTGCACCTTTAATTCCATCTTTTCTAAAAGGGATAATGCGATGGGCTTCGATGCTAATGCTGATCACGTAATCCGACTTCAGATTGATGCAACTGAAAATCTGACCAAGGAAGCTACTTTACAGTTTCACTTATCAACGAATACTTAACTCTACACTACAGTAAAAGTTTACCTGATAATCAATGCAAAACCGATATTCAATGCCTTCTGGTGTTTTCTGTGATGCTCGTTGTCGAACAATACTTGGGGGATGATAAAATTTACATCTTGAGCCACGATTGCACATATTATTCAAAAAATCTCTGTAATTAAAAAGGCTGACAAGGTGATAACCAGTTCCGATTTCAAAGGAAAAATATAAAGATTTATCAGACTTCTAAACTTTCAAAAATACAATTCGAATTCCCTACTACTTCAAAATAGCTCATTCAATAAAAGATGAACCAATACACTATTTAACGACATGTCAGCAATGAAAAAATAAAAGATACCTGCAAACATCCTCCCGAGCAAGTTCTTTTTCTTCGTCCTCATTGTTTTCATTGGATATTTCCTTGCCCATCTCAACACTCCCATTTTCATTTAATTCTAGTGCCTTCATGGTTTCCTTTCCCGCACTATCACCCCTGCTTCCTTTTAGAAACCGAGAATCATCGTTCACATATTCATTCTGCTTTCCTACATTATCTGATCTTGATTGCTCTTCATGCGACATTTCTCGTGGTGAACGATATTTAGGGCTAGAAATGTAATAGAAGATTTGGCAGATTGTACACATCACTTCCAAATTATATTAAAACAGCATCCATAATAGACTGATTACCTTTTTTAAATGTAACATTGCAAGCTGTCTTCCCCAACGATTGAACTGTTCGTAATCAAGCAAGCAGCAATTTTAATGTTTCCCATCTGTCTCGCCCAAGAAACATACCGATAAAAATAATAAAGATCACATCGTTAAGAATTTTATTTGGAAAAAATTTCACCTACTCATTTGAACCGTTGTAAAGCTTGACAAACGATCACAATAGTATCGCTTTGATTTGACGTATTTAATTATAGCGAGCAAAATGAATATAGTCAGGAAAACATGAGTTTATTTGCAGCAGAACCGATTTCTTTCCCCGATTTATGTGTATTAAAATAAACATAGAGGAAAACAAAATGTGATAAAAATTAAGCCGAGAAAACTATCAAGAGCAAATATCAACATATTGTGGAAACTAAGCATCATTCGGAATATAAAATCCTACCTCTTTCGTCAAATTCTGCTCAAAGCTCTTCAGTTTGGCAATATCGAAGAATGAATCAAACAAATAATCACGACAGGCTAGTTTTCGAACACTGGTAACAAACATCTTGAAAAATTTGCATGAGATTAAACATTGAGATTGCAACAGTGATGAACAAGAGTAAAATTAAACATGACCAAAAAAATTAGGAATTTTAGATAAAACCGAAAAGATATTTGACAGGATATCATGGTGAAACAGGATCCACTACTGGCGAGGAACAAATGACTATTTCAAGCGAATGAATTATTGGTAAAAAAATAAAATACATCCTTACTGTGGCAATTTTTAAAAGAAACCCAGAGGGGACAAATCACAGAAGCTAATAATTTGGAGGGAAAATTTGACTATTAGATCAGATTTCGGCTTTTCCTTCTAAATACCACAACTTTATTGATTATACACTTTCTCGCCCAAAACTTCCAAAAGGGTAAACAAAAGTCCATCGAAAACATCGGCTGACATTAATAATCAATTCCTGATGTTGCAGACCAAAGCATCTCAAACAGCAACTTTAATGTATAAGTTGGTATTTCCCGTAATTAAACAAATCCTTAGCTAAATCAAAGCAGACTTCTGATTAATTTACACAACCGAATCATAAAATAGAAGCATGATAAACTACGACCAAAATAATATCAAAGTTTCACAAGTTTCAGCATAGGAAATATAAAAGAAAAAGAATTACAGACAAATATTTGCAAAGAAAGGCAAAGCGAAACAATTATATATCACATATATTCTTTTAAATCTGAACCGAACTACTTGTCTTCTATTTTGGACATTGTAGGCGTGCTTTTAACAATCTTACTTCATTACAGATAAACCACATCGCGTGCACAGTTCTCAAGCTGCTAAAAAAATCAATAAATATATATACATATCAATACATAAATTTTAATTTCTTAAGAGGGTCTAAGCTCCGACCAATGCTTCTTGAATCACGCAAGCACGAATGAAGCTAACAATCTTTTATTTTTATTTTATTATAAAGCTAACATATTTGACAAAAAAAGCTAGGATATATCGCTTGTACTAATACTTTAACAACAACGTGCACGCTATAATGAAAATTTGTTGAGCTTGCTGTTGAAAAATAAACATTATCTACTGGACTCAACAGGGTTTTCTCGATATCACAGAGATACAATTAAATTAAGGGAAATATGTATAGAATCTTGAACATATTATCTGCTTGAGTCCTCTACTTATCAATACATCGCTAACCACATTATAAACTATGCTAAGAAACTTTGTAACACACCATTGTTTATTAAATTTGCGTTAGTTGGCTGACTCCCTCGTATGGAATTCTGCATTGCTGAAGTCAACACTGACATTGTCGTACCCAATGGCGAATAATGCTGTCCAGGACGAATTGGTTTCGCTGGAAAAAAATATAGAATTTCACTAAATTAATTCTGATACTTTAGCCTTCAAAAAGACGAAAGAATTTAAAAATTTTCTCCTTCATATTGAGAATGGAACAAACAACTTAAAAAAAAACTAACCAATCTGTGGAGCAGTAAGACCTCTTCTAGCAAGATTTCTCTGGCGCACAGCTTCTTTGATTCGTTCAACTTCATGCTGATACCTGAATATAAAATGTTTAGCTTTTTTCTCTCAAAGTTTCTCGGAAACTTACTTTTTCCTGTCTCGCATAGCATTTTCTTTGGTTTCTTTTAGCGCTGTTTCTAAGCTCTTCACACGATCCATAGCAGCACGTAGTCGTTTCTCCATTTTCGGTAATTCACAGCGAAGATCAGCATTGTCGCGAACAAGCTTAACACTTTTTTTTAAGTTCTCAGTTCTACTTCATTAGAAGTTCTCTCTTCCGTAGTAATCTTAAAAAAGTAAAAATTCACATCACGTCCATAAACATAAAGATCCACTTTCTTTCTTTCTTTCTTAGTGAAACGATAAGATTTTCAACAACCTGTTTGTGCACTTTTGTTAACTGATCCAAATTGTTTTCTAAGAAAGCGATTTTTTGTTTCTGAGCCGGTGATGACATATACTCGTCCTCATTTGGTTCCGTACCTGTAGGCGCCCGTTTAATTCTCTGCCCAATATCTTGCACAAACATCTTACGAAGATTATGAAGTGTTTGCAATTCTTTTGCAACCGTTTCCTCCAATCCTAAAAACGTGGAGTGATAAATAGGCATACTCTTCTAAACATACGGATAAAAATAATAAATCATTTAAACCGTCCGAATTATTGGAACAACAAGGAAAACCTATTAACTTGAAATTTCGAACAGAAACCAATAAATTCAAAAAAGGATACCTTTTAGATCGCTTTTTGCTTGTTCTCGTTTCTCGGACAAGCCAGACAATTCTTTAATGCGCTTTTCTTGTTCTTGCTCATCCATTTTTAATTTTTCAAAATCAGCTTGCAACTGATTCTTAGCGACTCGTAAATCTTGTAGTGATGCCTGAAACGAATTAATCATTGTACTCAATTGTAGCTATAACTCCAAACTCTTTGTGGCTGCGGAGGATGGCGGAATAAAATATACAAGGGTGAAAAGGAACAAATAACACCAATTTCTGTGATATTACCAGACAAATCAATATAAAACAAAGCAGAAACTACTTACTGTAAGTTCCTCGATTTTGCGACTTTTTTCGGCCACTTCATCTCGTAGGGCGGCAACTTGCTTTGTATGTTGCTCTTTTGCTTCATCACTTACCAGTACAGCTTCACCCCCCGTAGCTGCTAATTTTTCATTCAGCATATCTACCTATAACAGCATAAAAAGTGAAGGAAATATAATAAAAAAAATACATCCTGCCATTAAAGCTTTGACCCCCTCTCCTGTTCTTGTTCCTTATAAACTTTTTTCCCATATATTCATTATTTAAGCTACAAATTTAATAAACCGAATAAAATGAACATATACGAATCAAGAAATTTACTTGCTCCTCAAGTTGACGTTTTGCTTTTTCTTGTGCCGTGATTGTTTCCTGCAGTGACTTATTCTTCGCCTCATTTTGCTGCAGTAGTAATCGACAATCAGCTAGCTCTTTCTCCGTGACTTCCAACCTTTGCGTTACATCGCCAGAGCCAGATTCCAAGCTCGACATTTTCTAAAAAAAAAAAGCCGTAACAATATGAAGTTCTAAAGCTTGATTTCTCCACCTCTGAAATAGTTTTCCTTACAACGAGAAACTTTTTCAGTTTTAAAATAAGTTAAAACTGAAGAGATTAAAAATCTGCCTGAAGCGTAGACTTGAAATCAGCGCTTAATTTTGATATACAAATTCGTGCATGAGCAAATAGTTCTTCGTCATATGGTTTATCAGTCCCGTTCTCCACAGTAAACTGAAATGAAAGCAGCCGGACTATAAATTTGACAAAGTTTTACGAAGAAAAAACAAAGATTATAACAAATGTAATTTTCAAACCTTAGCTGCATTGGCATAATTGTTGCCAACTTCAGCCAAATCTCTCAACATTGACTGCATCGCATCAGTGATACGTTTTTTTTGTGCAGCACAGCTTTCACGCAGCGTTTCTAGTTCTGTGGTCAATTCGACGACTTTCACATTCTTCTTCGATAATTCATCCTATAATCTTATTTTAATGCAATCAATTAATGTGACAAGAGATCAAATAATTTTTGTCTTCTATAAGGAGACACTTACACTAAGCTGCTCATTTTCTCGGGCTTTTTGTTCGGCTTCTTGCGTTTTGATATCGTAATTCATAGCAAGTTCTTCCAAAGCAGTCAATACTTCTTTCGATTCTTCTTTCGAAGCTTCATTCTCACTTTGAATACGACTCACTTCTGCCTGAGCGTTCTCATAATCGAGCTTGATCTGTCTGATCAATTCTTCCTCAAAACGAAAAACGATGATCTCGACAATCAAAATAATTATTGTGCTTTACATTCTACATATTCAAACAAATTTTCATAAATTCTTTTCTGTCGCTATACATGGAACTTACCTGCTCATTCATCTGTTGCTTGAGACGCTCAGCTAGTTGGGAGTGCAACGTAATTTCATCATCTTTCTCATCCAGCTGCAAACAGTAAAATATTAGTATGCTTAATACATTCCAGGAATTTTTAAAAAAAATGAAGTTAAAATAACTAGGGCATAAAATTTTTTAGAAACAGGGTAGTATGGATCCCTAAAAAACTTGAAGGCTCTCTAAAAATCTTACCCATCTATTTTTCATGCACAAATGCGTCAATAGAAACTGAAAAACAGAAGAAATATTATTTTAAAGGTGAAGAGATGAAGCGAAAACTCCAACCTGTTGATATAATGCAGATCGTTCTTCCTCGTACTTCTTTCGATCAGCATCAGTAATTGCGCCGATTGCTGATGTTAGTAATGGTACAGGAGCAACCGATATTGACCTGTCAAGAGAACCGAGCACCGATTCACTAACAGAAGGTGATAGCGCTGAAATTCATTTTAAATTTTTAATATAAGAATATAAGTTCCGTCATTTTAAATATATAAGACTTCCATAACATGGTGAACTTAGGAGTCCAGATTTAGTGCTCTCATTCAAAAAAAAAAAAGAAAAGAGTTTTTTTAAATTTGTTTCGGAAAATATTGTAAACATCGGCTAATAAAACCTACACTCTGTTCCAGATGGAAGCTGTAGATTTGCCACAGCACCCTCGAGCAAACTAACCCACTCCGTTTCAGGCACCTTTTCACCTTTTCTCCATCGATTTAGTTCCGCCTCCGCCGCCAATAACTGCTGTTTCAATCTAGCTACCTGCAGCAGAAATGCATTTTAAACAGAAGTCACATGTACTTGTGAAATATCTTAAAACCAGGATTGGTTTGAGCCCAGCAGAAGACATTGGTAATATTCTGGGATTTCCAAACATTTTCGAGAATAACAAATTTTGGATCAATTCTGAGCATGACTTAAAGCTAATTTGGATCGATTTATACTATCTTGAGGTAATTTGAATTGTGATATATGAATAAGTGGAGAAAAACATAATAACGACACCAAAATTGGAAGAAAAGGAAACCTCCAGTTCTTTGAGAAGAAAGGCAAATCGGGTAAGCAAAAATCAATATAAACAACATAAGCTAATTCCATTTAAAAATTTAACCTTCTCCTTCTCACGCTCATAACGTCGTTTCCACTCTTCGGCTGTCAATTCTTCGTTCACTATAACAACATTTTTAATTGTTTTGGCTCGTTGCCCGAACATCAGCGTACTTTTCGTTTCCGCTTCATTAACAGATGCCGGAGAACAACAAATTACAATCGTTGTCCTTGAATTACCACCCAGTGATTCTTGCAAAATCCGGGTTAATTTGCTATCACGATAAGGTACGTGTCCTTTCTGAAATAGAAAGATTGACTTTAAAAGTTATTCTAGAAATTTAGGAGGAAAAGTAAGATTTAAATGAAACTATTAAACATTGGTAAGGACAAATAGATTGTAAAAAATATGACATACCGTCCCTTCGGCTAATGCGGCTATTACATTTCCAAGTGCTGACAAAGATTTGTTAATGTTTTTCGCTTCTTCTAATACTGTACCTTCAGCGCCTGTCTTGCTGACCTAAAACATAAGTTGATAAAAGGAAATTCGAAATCACAGCAACGTTCAAGAAAAGATAAAAGTATAACAAACCTACCTTTTCACTTCCAGCGAGATCAACGAGATACAACTTTCCAGTTAATTTCTTTTGAGTTGCTGTATTCTCTTGTTTCACTTGTATCAGAAATACACTATGGCTCCTCGAACTGTGTTCATTCATATCTGTAATCCTCTTTGCACATGATTGTTCAGACGCACCCTGATTTTCTGGGTAGCCAGACAAGATCACATCCCGTTTTGGATTAAGTTTAAAGAGATTTTTTAATGAGTGAGTAACTCAGGAAACTGATATCATATACTTCTGAATGAAAATATTCCTCAGTCTTTCACATTAAACAGTCCTCTATAATCAAACAATAATGTATGATAAAAAATGCAGAAGTACCGAACAGGGAATATTTAAGAAAAAAAAAAGGATACTCACTTGTAACAGCAACATGCCTATTATTTTTCCCTTCATCAATGCAAGCCATAACTTCCTCTGGACTAGAAACAAATCGTTCTGTAGCACCTTTCACATATGGCACCCGATTTTTATCTTCATGGATTGCAAGATTCATTTTCGTCACTAAAGTTATTTTCTTAGAAATAATACAGTTTCGAAGAATGTGGCTTTCTCTAATTTGAATAAAGGAATAATTCGAATCGATGTTCTTTTGTTGGAAAATTTCAACGCTTCGATATTTTTATTAATATGGGGCGTTAAAAAAATTTATGAGGATCTTAACGTACCATCTAGTAAATCACGAATTTTTTCATTGTAAATCTCGAAATATGAAACTTTAATATGAAACTCGAGATCGACGTCCATGTTGTAAATATGATTAAATATATCCTGCACAATGCGTGGGATTATACCTTGCTTATCTGGATCACCGAAAACACCCTTAAGAAAAATAATCTGCATAGGGTTCATAGGGCAATTCATACATGATACATCAGCTAAATTAACAAGTTAGCAAACTAAAGTTAAGGTCGATAGTTCCATAAAGACTAATCATGTTTAAGCAACTAAATCTTATTTCACATCTCAATATCCTAAAATCTATAAAATATTTATTTACAGCAGCCTTCTAGTAAAAGCTAAATAAAGAAAATAACTCCTAATGTCTCGACTGTTTTTTTCCAACAAATTTTTGAACCATGCAAATATGGCAAAAAATGCATCTTTTAGGGGAACTTTAATAACCTCCATCGTATGTGTTTTTCCAGATGATGTCTGCCCATATGCAAATACAGTGCCATTGTATCCAGAAAGAACGTCCTGTACGATATGATAAGCTGCACCCATGTAAACCTCCTCTTGCGTAGAAGTCGGCTTGAACACTTTATCAAAAACATATACTTTACCCTGAAAATCGAATGATTTTCGCGAATTTACTGACAATAAACGAACTTATAAGGATTTCATAACATATCAAAATATGTAAAGCGAAGACATAAAAAATGAGACGAAGCATTTTTCCAGCTCCTCCTGGTAATAAGAAAAGCTGAGAAAAAGTATTACATTTGGGAACTAAACTGAAACTATGTAAGGATGAAAAATATTAGTCATGGGTATTTTAGCAATAACAAATTTCAGTAATTTTTGTAGAACCAAAAAATCATACCGCAACCGAGATCGCTTCTTGTGAATCGGATGAAAATTTGGGCACAAATTTTGAGTCGCCTTTTTCTTCCATGCTGTTGAGTGGACGTACACGGCAAAAAACCTGCGAAAATATTTGAATGTCCGGATATTAGGTGAAAACGCTAAGAAACAGAAGGAAAGTAGTAGTATAGGTTTCAGTGATTTCAAAATTTATTCCTACAAATCTTACCTGTATGCCACACTCCGCAGGATTCGGTACTGGATTTGCCATGATTGAGACAGCTTTTTGTTAGGCCGTGGCCAAAGGGTCAAAGAAGTCTGTTTATACACTGGCCCACCTCAGCAGTCTGAAAACAAATTCATTTCTGATAAAAACTTCCAACAGAAGCACTAAAATGTAACGTCGAGTTAGCAGCAAAAGTATGATTTGAAAGAAGGGCAATGTTAAAAGTTGTATTAAAAAAAAACCATAGAGATGCAGAATATCCCACCCCAGAACGTAGATCTGCAATTCATGCATCCATCCACCCCATTTATTTAGATTCTCAATGGAATCTTTGAATTGGGCAAAATCGAAATGCCCCTGTTCGACACAAAAGCTAACAGTAAGGAAAAAAGGATTACTACGTGAGCACATAGAAAATGAGACATAGAGAGGGAGAGAGGAAAAGAATAAAAATAATAGAGAAACTAAATTAGACGATGTAAGTATAACAATTAAATCTGTGACAAAAAGGTTTCTGCGGAGACATTTACAGACAAAATGGAAGAAAGCTTTATGAGGAAAGGAGCGTTGTTAGTATGTGAACGGGCCGATGAGACATCTCGTAGGATAAGTCGGGAATAATCAGATACTCAATTTAAATGCATTCTTGAATCAGCTTATGGGACTGAAGTTGCTAGACAGACAAAATGGAACGGACAGAAGATGTAGAACGGAGAATAAGAAGAGAAAGGACACATTTATGACATCAAGTCAAGAATGACTGGCAGGGACTGGAAGTGAACCATAGTCAAGGGCGATACAACCATTGGACTACGTCGGACAAGATATCGGAGACTCTGTCAAACAACTATATCTCGGGTCAGCTAGACAATGACTGAAATTGAAGAAATCGCTGTTGATAGAGTCTTTGCTAAAAGGAAATGGAAATCGGTACCGGCACAACCGATCGACAATAAACCATTCCGGATGACTATTTCCGGTTGTCACACCCTCTGCATGTTCATTCACATTTAAAGGACACATGTGATGTGTCCGCCTTTCAAACACAACATGACAATGAAAGACACCAGAAATGCCAGACTTTGATTAAAGATTGTGTAAATCGTAGAGGAAGAGAGGATAAAGGAATGGAATAAAACCGCATGCGCCATAAATACAATGCGAGCGGCTCATTTGTACTCTTCTGTGGCCTAATCATACACGTACTGAGATAAATGCATGCAGCGGGCGATGCACTTTCGACGTGTGTTATTGGGGCGTAATATCGATTACGCAACAGATACTCGGGACGTTTCATCAACTAAGCCACACGTGACGGAACACTTCTGATACTGTTTACTCGACATCACGGAACTGAACTGTTGCACTGGCAGTGTCGTGACCTGTTAACGGTCTTGGACATGCCGCCAACAGTGACTATTTGAAGTGGAAGATAAGCGATGTGTTGGTTGTTTCTCCTTGTCTTTAGAATCCAATAGCAGGTTGTCTAATCCGTACCATCGTGCTTTCCTATCCGATCAACACTCTTCTCCAAATGAAGTGCTTAGAAACATGCTACCCAGATAGTCGTTCTTCATTAAGCTAAGATTGCACTCTTCAGCTTCTTTCGTGTTTTCTTGAGATTTCCTCCTCTTGAAGATAGCACTTCGTCTCAACCGCAAGTGAAACACTGAAACAGACGACTTTCCCAAGACGCCATCATGTCTGCTTGAAACAACGTGTCCTACATATGAAGACAGTAACAATGGATGCTATCAATCACCATACAATTAATCAGTGAACTGCCTGTGAAATAATCAGACCGTCTATTCTTGACTGAACTTATAGTTGTATGTTACAAATAAAACAACATTCTTCTTAAGTTCTATTGAATGGTTGGTAACGAAGCTGCAA
Source organism: Setaria equina (assembly GCA_003012265.1). Taxonomy (NCBI): domain Eukaryota; kingdom Metazoa; phylum Nematoda; class Chromadorea; order Rhabditida; family Setariidae; genus Setaria; species Setaria equina. The sequence goes on from PQVD01002700.1 coordinate 16,982, forward strand.
AATAACTAAGCAGCTAGTATAGCTCACTAATCTGGTTCTCATAAAAAGGTAGTTCCAAATGGAAACAGTCTCAGTTCAACCGATCTTTAAGATGGAAACATTGATATGCATGGAATGTTTGAAACATTTAATACTGACTCCCACAAACAATTTTCCGCAAGACAAAAAAGATCATAAAAAAATAAATCATAATATGGACAGATTTTTCAACAGAATACAAGATGTAAACTTCATTCTCTTTAAGTTATGAATTACTGATATGCCTCGCAACCATAAACTCAATTAAATTTAAAAAAATACAACCAAATCGTCAGAAAAGACAAAATGTTCTTCTTACATTTAAGAGGACAAGTTGTGGTCGAGATTAGAAAATAAATGAAGCCCATTAAAAAGTTGAAATAATATTTCGGCAATAACAATTTCAAAACAGAAAATACCCGTACATAAGTTTAAATAATGCGTGTTAGTGAGTTTTGTCGACTGGTCAAAGTAATCTTTTCCCCAAATTTCGCATTATGGTCTTTTCATAAAAATACGAACCATGTGTGTGGGCATACCTGGATGAGCAAGATAAACAATACAGTTATATTTACTAACACCTGGTGACAGCAAATTTCTTTTATGGCAAATTATTACGTGCAAGAAATAATCTGTTGCTTCTCGAAACGTTCGAACACAATAAGCACACTGCTAAAATTACTGACATATCATAGAAGTTACTTCGGTATACCTTATAAGCATTATTTGACAGTTGTATAATTTACCCTGCACTGCTCAAACATTACTATAATTTTTAATAAAACAAAAAAAAACATTGTCATAATTTTAATGAGATACGAAATGAAATTGGAAAAACAATATCTCATTAGAATTCATTCAGAACTTTGTAGAACATCCAACAACAATATGTAACCAACATAAGGGCAATTTTTTATAAAAATGAGCTAAGGAAAAACCAGAAGATTTTCGTACATTCGAAATATAAAATGTGCCATACCTGTCTCGGTTCAAGCTTTATCGCTTCCGACCATTTTCCGTCCACGAAATCCATTCTTTCGAGGCTTGTAATGGATGTCTTGTGAACTCGAACAACTATAATATAATGCTTTAAAAACCCATATACTTCTGCAAAAATCACACATGGTAAAGGTAACTTTCTGTAATATGAACTGCCGCTATTAATTAAAGCTTGAATGCCGAAAAAGACGCTTGCATTACAAGTTTGTTCATCGACAGACTAACTTAAGTAGATTGTAGTTTTCAGTCATGTACAATACTTTTTTTGTCGTTATAGTATAAAACAAGAAACTTAACATGCATTAAAGTCGCAACTACTGCAAGATGAAACGTAGAACATATATATAAAATTTATTTCCTACTCTAAAGAATAGTTTCGTTATTACAAAATTAAATGAGAAATACCATGTTCCACCATATCCGTCCCTTGGCTGCTTCGATAATCACATATCAAACATTTCGGAAGCGACTGAGCAGTTGCAGAAGTAGCATCATCTTGTTTTGATGTTTCAATCTTCGTTGTTGTCGTAGTTAACGATGTAGGTGACAAGGAAGCGATGGCTGCTCCGCTTGATGTTGCCACCGTTGCCATGGACACATCAGTTTTCAACAATTCAGTACCTTTTTGTGAAGTCAATCTTTGACTCTCTACTGAAGTAATGCGAGGAGATTCAGAAATGTCTTCAGGAACCTTTGTAACTGAAACAGCCCTTGCTGAACTTGTTTTGCCTGTGTATTTCGGCTCTGGGGTAGAATAAAGTGAAAATGATAATTTACAAATGATGACAAGTACATACAAAGGAAAAGATAAAACAATTTACCGGAATATGACCTTCCTCTTCCTGGTTTGAATGAAGCGCAGAATCTCTGTGTAAGTGCGCACTATATTTCTAGATATTAAAAAAGGAAAACGAAACAAAAACTCACCATTTGGTTTAGACAATTCTTTATTGATCTGCGGATGAGTAGCCTGAACGCTAACCGTGGCGATAGCAGGAGAAATATCTCGCACTTTATTCAATTTCACAATTTTTGCATCATTTTGGGAGTTTTTCCTGTGCTTCAAAAAATGTGCTTTCGAAGAATTATCGAGAGAAATGGGGATGTCTGTTAATTTCCGCTTCGCTGCTGCTGTTTTTCTTGTATTTCTCTGAGGCCAGTCACAGGATGTCTTCCGAACTGCTCCGGATAACTTGCCTGCTTGCGGTTTATAGCTAGATTCCTTAGATGACGTAGACTGGTTTTCTTCTTTGGCCTTTAAAAGCACAACTATTCGTTGGCAGTGGATAAACCAATAGATAAAAAGCATTTGGTAACGATGCAAAAAAGGATAAGAAGTGAAGAATATAAAATATTTTTTTCTCATTTTTCGATAATATAAATAAAACCTTAGCATTAACATGGACTGGTCGACCTTTGTCGAATTCATAAATCTGATAGCACAAAGAGACTGCCTGATGCACCAAAATATGCTCATCGAAGTCACTCCTTGCATTAAACGTTGCACCGCATTCGTAGCACAAAAAGAAATTTGCCATACTGTAAAAGTATTTCACCCATTACGATCACAACAATTATGAAAATGCAAACAAGTTTCGGATCGTAAAATCTCTGATGAATTAATTGCGGAGTACTGTAACCTTACAGTATACTCGAGGAATTCTACCTCATCCTATCTCCACAATATATCATGATAACCCTTTGTGACCCCTTCATGATCACTTTAATTTAATTCTTTTTTAATTATCTTCTCCTTAGAATTGCTATATTTTAAGAATTTCATCAATCTTTTTCTGTCTTCCATATATAAATGCCACTCCTTACATTCTTATTACTGCCAATTCCCTCAAAGCTAACGAACTCTTCTCTTCCTCAGCAAATCGTCTAAAAACCGAGTAGGTACTAGATGATTTGCAAAAACAAGTCTTTCTCTTTCTGTCTGTCTCAGTCTGTCTCATTTCTTCTCTCTTTTCTTCTTCCCTTTTCTTCTCTCATTTTCCTTTCTTATTTTTTTTTTTTTTTTTGTATGATGGATAGGTTCGAGTATAATAGGAATTATTAGGACTTATGTTTCGATCTTACATTTGGTTTTTCTTTGATGAAGATGCTGGGAGTATATTCTTCAGTTTCTCCCATGTTTCAGTAAGGAACGCGTAGGAAAAAGTCACACGACTATGTGGATGATCCGTCGCTATTGAGAAATCGAAATTAAATTTTAAATTCTTCCTATAAACTACATTTTATCATTTCTAGATAAATATTAATATGATGTAATTGGTATTTTTGTGTCTGTCATTGTACCCAAGCAGAACAGGAAATCATTTTTATAAATTTTGTTTCCCTGCATCTTATTGATTCCCTTTGCCTCTTTAGCACTTTAGCACAGGTGTATCAACTCTTTTGCTGTCAGGATTAGGATATTATACCTAGCAGTTAAGCATTGTTGAAATTTGTCGATGGAAGTTTCATTGCAATCTTTTTAGAGTCTAAAGAAGAGCTAGAATGAAATCATTCATGTTGTTGACCCTTAGCTCTTTCCCTTGTTAATTCTGTTTAATTTCTAAAGAAAATAAACAAGATATAGAAATCATTGTGGACTGTCGTTAGCTGCTGCAGTATGCGGTAATGGTGGAGTAATCCTCTGGGATGAAATAGATAGCAATTTATTAATTATCCATTCTTCAGCTAAACTAAAGATGGCAAATCGAATCAACACTCCAACGAATGTCAAACTACTAACAAATGTTGCAGTAGTTCGAATGAAAAAGTGCGGAAAACGATTCGAAATCGCGTGCTACAAAAACAAAGTGATCAGCTGGAGGAATAGAACGTTAATAAATTATCTTATTATTAAAGAGAAAAAAATGAATTGGTTTGTGCGAGTACTTTAATGAGCGAAGCTCTTTGAGATGGAGAGGGACGATGAAATAATTGAATCGTTAATGTTCATTGTGTCAAAGCTATGAAAAGTACATTTAGATAGCCTAGAAGTAACACTGGAGTAGGCCACAGGTAATTAATTATGTCTGAAAGTCTAATTTCAGAGAAAAAGATATTGATGAAGTACTACAGACACAAACCGTATTCACTAATGTGTCTAAAGGGCAGGTGGCGAAACGGGAAGAACTTAGTGCTGTTTTTGGTACTGAGAATCAGTTGGAAGTATGTAAAATAGTAAGTTATGAAATAATATTTGCATTCTTCAGTATAATTCAGTGCACACAGCTTATGGAAATAAAGCGATTTCTCAGTATTCACGGGATTTCAGTACCGTCTTATTATTAATTGATGTAAACAGGATTGCAAGGAATTCTCGGCAGCAGTTCAAGTAGCAACCTCAAGCAGTTAACAACTTATTTTCCTAGTGCTATCTATTTACCATATCAGCTATGTACATATATATACTTGGCACTGTGAAAATTATTATCTCTTAAGGGTTATATTATGTATAGACTAGATCACTGTTCCTTACCCAATTTAATCTTTTTTTGCTTCTAGTGCAGCTGAATTGAAACTTTTCAACATATTTTGTTGAATTTCAGATTCTAGAAAAAGGTGATCTACAAGTTTCGGAGAAAGAGCGCCAGGTGCAATCTAATTCTTCCTTTAAAGAAGTTGCTAATTTAATAGCAAATATGTGTGTAAATCCAGATACAAGGCGTCCTTATTCGAGCAGTGTAATCGAAAACGCTCTACATGAAGCGCATTTCAGTTTGAAACCCAATCGTTCAGCAAAACAGCAAGTAAGTCTGAAACAGCTATTCTGAAACGTCTAATATTTCTTAGAATCGGCTTCATCTATTTATAACAACTTTTTCCATGGGAGCTTGATTTCGACGAATTTCATTTGGATATTAAGGCTTTGGAAATAATTCCCAAACTCCGTGAATCGATGAAAATTGATCGAGCCGAGATGCGACTTCGGGTATCTGTGGAGGCGAAAGAAGCTAAACGTATCCATGATCGCTTAAAAGGGATGTTCACAAAAGTTGAAGTCGAAGACTGGGATCAAGGAAATCTTGAAATGGTAAGGCGTTTAGGATTTTAAAAATCATTTCTCCATATTTTATAGCTTTCTGTGTAGTTGGCAAAAAAAACACTTGTCTAGAGCTTTTTTTAAGACGTTTTTGGAATCTCCTTTTTTTTTCCCCTTTTTAACAGCACCGTTTAGACGGGTAATTGTTTTGTAAATCATCAATGCAGGTTGGACTAATTAATCCCGGCGCATATCGGTCAATGGAAGAGTTGCTTCAGAAAGAGATAAAAAAGACAGGGCATTTAGAGCTACTGGCTCTCAAAGTGGTTGGTGAAGGTGATATTGAAATTTCATGAATATTTACTTTATTTCACGAATCATACTTCATTTACAGTTTGTTTTAAAACATCTCAAAGCTGAAAATCATATATTTCTCAAAATTCAATTTTCAATATTGGCTATTCAAACAAGGTGATTGCTTTCATTCCCTTCACTTTGTTATGGCTGGCATTCTCAGTGTTTTTCTATGGTGTTTTCTTCCTTCTTGTTTTCTGGTGAATCTCAAGTGTAAATATGTGTAATATATTTGGTTTGAGATAAAATAACAACCTTGAAGTTTTTTCGAAGTATGACAGCAGTTTCGAAGATTGTTTGGAATAAAAGCCGCATCTAACAAATCAGGATAAATAAATTTAAGTATCTAATTTTTACACCCTTATTTGTGCAAGAAAAGTAAAAAGAACTGAACTGTTTAATTTTTTTTTTTTTGTTCTCCAACATTCAATAAGTATATAAAACGAACCATTGTGAAATGAGTTTGTTATGTGCAGTAGACGAAAAAGATAGCGGTATAGGTACAAATTAATGAAGTGCGAAACATTGGAGGTGTTTTGAACTTCATGTATTTTGACGTTAAAAAAGCACTACCACGTTCAGCATAAGTCTTCGTACTGTTTATTGCTTGATTTTTATAGAAACAGTTAATATAACGCAGAAAAGTTCACCACAAAAAATGGAAGTATCAGTAATAACAAATGGGTGAGGGATTAATTTCTGTTCCTCTAATGAGACTAAAGCATGACAATTCTAATCCAAAGATCCACACATCTTACGCTAGAAATGACCTTCATCTAATTATGGAAAATATATTTCTGGAACTTCCAAAGCTAAGCAATGCAAAGATGCAGAAGTGAGCTGTTCTGTGATAAACCAAGAAAATGTGTTGAGTAAATATCATCACTACATATATTGATAAAATCCAAAGGAAAGAAAAATAGAAATAATGAAGAAGAGAAATGTTAAAATGTATATGCAATTACGAGATTTTGCCACAACAAACAGTTAATGATCATTTTGAATAGATTGCTTCTTCTTTCATTTATTATCATTCATCTGATTTGCCAGCTTTGAGTTTTCAACTTTTATTTTTCTAAAAATGGAAGTATTAATGATTGCTAAAATTTATTACTCATGAGGAGTGCTCCTGTCCCCATCCCAAGATCATTCTATTCTTTAAAGCTAAAAATTTTCTTCACTTTTTCAAGATCTACATTTGTATGTATTCACTGTAACAGTATCCTGGCAATCAGAGGATTTTAATACCTTCTCTCAATGAATGGAAATACTTTTTACCTTTGTATGAAAAGTTTTATTCTGTTCAATCTATAAATCATCCTTAGCATTTTGCTAGAATGAATGAATACATGGAAACTATGTATAAACTTATGAAGAAATGGTTGAAAATGAAATAAATAGCATCATAATATTGAAATATCATGCAAAGGTATTCATTCAATACACAATCACACAAATCTTTTTTTTTTTTTTCATTTGATTTAACATTTCACAGTGTTCTCATGGTTGGATGCAATTTTAATTTTCATTCATCAGTGTGCTACTTGAAAAATAAATGCAATTAATGCTATAAATGAAAAGCTGCATATATTTGAAATTTAAGTAAAAAATTAGACTTTTTAAATCTCATTCTTGAATAAGGCATCTTCAGTTTCAATCTGAAGATCATACTAGTTCCATCACTGCATTCAAATGAATTTAGACATTGACAAATCCAGGATTTACATTAATCAATTCATAGCGAAATTACTAATTCCGTTTTCCTGTTAATTATTTCATTTGCAATTTTTGGCAGACTTTAAAACATCGTTTAAATGTCATCAAATTTCCACTTTTTAACCTACATTTACACAAATTATACACAGTATTATTCACACTGAGGCATATACAGTATCTTGCATAGTATTTAACTTTACATCGAATGTTAATATTATAAGTAACGTAGCTAGCTATAGCAATGGAAAAAGTTTTGAAATTTAATACCTGTAAATTTCTAAAATTTTGAAGCATCTGAATTTTCTTCCCTTTGTTTTGTAAAAAATTTTTCTTGTTGATTTTCCTCACCTTCTTTTGTTTACAGAAAGGAAACTATTGAAAGATTCTGATTTCTTTCAGATTCAGAAAGTAAACGAATTTTCACAAAACTTTTCATAGATCGAAGGTTAGTCAGGACAAGCTGTGTATTCCTTCCGATTCTATTAAAGATATCATATTTATTCGATTGTTTGACAAATCAACAAATTAACAGGTGGTCAATTAAGTTGACTAATTAATGACAAAAAATGATGCAAAAAACAATATATCTGATTTAAATTTGAAATTTCACTTGCTCTTCTTTCTTGAAGGTAGCGGAATAATAGAAGTGGCTCAAATTACAAGATTGTAATGGGTTAGATAAAAATATCTTGAAGGATTTTCAACTTTGAAAGAAATTTCTGGTTGTAATAAAAGTGATTTTTGAGAGTAGTATCGAATTTTCTCCTTGAATTGAATTTTAAATTCCTCAACAGAACCAACCTGACCAGTCAATTGATAAGACTAAGAAAAACTAGACTAAACTGGTTCCCAAGAGGCGGGAAAGAAATCAACTGTAAACATATATGATTTTAAGTAAATGATTTTCTACCTTTTTCTTTTTTTTTTTAATAGAATGTGATTTGTGGCAAACTGAAATTATGTAGGAGAATAGGATCTGATTAATCATTTCTGATTATCAGTTATTGTCAATAATGAAATATCAATTACGGTATCATTGCTGTTAAGTCACCGCAAAAGATCATTTCATGGGTCAATGTTAAAAGTAAATAAATGAGGTAAGAATAACAAAACGAGACTCTCTGTTATTTACTAAGATATGTTCTACTTTAGAAATCAAGATTTTAATGTAAATATTTAGAAGCACTTTTCAGACAACATCTTTATTAACAACTATATTACAGTAGCAGAGATAAAAATAATTGTAATATTTTGTTTATAAATAAGTAATTGCTAACAAGAAACTTGATTTTTGCTAGTTTCGTTTCATAGATTATTTTTTCTTAGGTAACTAAATAAATATTTCAAGTAATTTATGAAATATTTTCAATTGTATTTTCTACGACTTCCAAAACTCCTATAATTATTAGTTTTCTAAATAAGAAAACGAAAAAAAAAAAGTTGATGAAAAGGTAGAATTCCCTGATAATAACTGAAAACTTTTTAACTTTTCGTTGTTGCAAAATTATCATTTTCAACTTTGTTTAATCATTTTTCAAAAAATAACTCTTTCCTTTTATTTGAGACTCTTTAATTATAATTACTTTTTTTTTGCTGCTCAGTGGTAGAAGTATCAAAATAAGAATTGTGAAGTTTTTATCAAAAACTAAAAATACAACAAGACCTCGGAATGATAATGTCACTTGATCAAGCAGTAGCATTTTTGCAGAATGTTCCGAATTCGAAAATTTGAAATTGTTCTGTTTTCACTCGAATTATTAATTATTCACAACTATGCAGCGGTAACACAGGTAACATAAGTTCCACCCTG
>PQVD01002705.1:0-28360 GCA_003012265.1 Setaria equina
AGAAAAAAAGAAAAAAAGCAAAAAACAAAAAAAAGTGAGCATTTGATGAATGAAGAACTACTTGACAAGTTACTGAACAGCTGTATTTTTTTAAATAAGTATCTTTCCCACTTCAACTTTACTGTTAAATACTTGAAAAAAAGAAACAAATCTTGTGACATTTTTGCAAAAGTTAATATTTAGTCGAGAGAAAACAGAAGTGAAACACGAAATATTTCGCTTAAACTAACGGGCAACAGTGAGAATGGATAAGTTAAAATAAATGTTGTGGAGGGAAAAAGAAATAGTCCAGAAAACTTCGATTAGAAATGAGAAAAAAATAGTGATATAATTTCAGAAAAGTGAATTTTCAAATTGGAAAGAAAATTTCCTGACTAAATCTTTTTTTAGCAAACAGTTATTATTGATTTTTCATTAATTTTAATTTAACTCGCGTAAACCTTATGAACCAACTCCTTTTATTTTTGCCTCAATTAGGGACATTAATTTCAACTTTTACTAAGCTCATTTCATTACCACAAAGAAATTTATGGAATTAATTCGGGAGTGAATCTTTCCGAATAGAAATATGATTTCTACCTTAATTTTCCTCCATGGCAAGGAACCCTGCAGAAATTCGACTAACATATAAAAAAGAGACCACAAATCGTCTTGCCTTCCCATTTCCTGAAAGTATTTCGAACTATTGTTAAATTCCTAAAATTTAATTGTGGAAGGAACTTTGCTGCATAATCAAATCAATTCAGAGTATAATCGACATCGACTTCTTCCTATGGGAAGAAATTTCGCAAGTTCTCTAAGTCAGGTTCTAACCTATCCAGTTTAAACTACATTAATTTATATGGTACCTCTTGTAATGTCCTAACATCTACTTAAAACATGGAAAGAAAGAATTCAAGATTGTAGTAGCTTTACTTTATTTTTGTGCGCCGAAACAGCTGCATAGCGTACGGTACCTCGGAAACCTGCCGCACTTCTCGGACTTCGAATTTCGCCTTTCGCATTGAGATACTGCCGTGCAAGACCAAAGTCAAGCATAAAGACCATTTTGCACGTGGCAGTCGTTCGACCCATTGCAAAATTTGACTTAAAATTGTAATTGAAAAATGTTGAGTTTAGGAAATGCTAATCAGACGAAACGGAATAAATCACTACAGAATCCTTTAACGGATTCAGATGGCTATAATGACGGATTTTCTTAGAATTTCCGTTGTTAAAGAAAGTATTAACCAAATTTAAACACATCTACATAAATGTTCCAATTGTTAAAAACCAACAGGTTTGATATCACGATGCAGAAATCCGATGGAGTGTATTTCTCGAATAGCGCTCAGAATCTGTAATCCAATTCGAATCGTTGTTGATAGCGAAAACGACTGCTTGGGAGATTCACGACGTAGATCAGCTAGATTCTTGCCTTGTAAGCTCATTACCAGATAATTAAACTTGTCATTTCGCCCACACCCGTAAAATTTACATGCATGCCTCTTTCCTGAAATACTGGGAGGGTAAGAGTAGGACGTGGAATGATATGGCGTATAATAATTAGCAATTACAAACTGCTTGATCGTTGTGTGTTATTGAATTTCTCGGTCTTATGTATTCAATGTTTAAATTATTTCAAATACTACATTTATGTAGGAGTTTTTCAAATCTCCAAATCTTCCTATTTTTCAATTTTAAATTTTCTGTTAATTTTGCAAAATCTGAATAATGACCCTGAAGCCTCCTTAGCACGGCAACTTCCATTTTGAGCACTTGCTTGGTAGCTTTACTGGATTCCACTTTCATTGCCACTTTTTCATTATGATTTTGCAAATCGATAGCTTCGTAAATTTCGCCAAAGCCGCCACCTCCAATTTTCATTTTCTGGAAATTTGCACCTACGCTATTTTACTGTCCAATTCCTCAAAGTGCGGAATTTTATAGCTAACCAATTTTTAAGGAATATCCATAGATGATGAGTTTCTTGTGAAACAGAAACATGAGTTAAGAGGCCAGAAAATATTGCATTATTCTTCAGGCCAAATGTTTCTTTCAGGTAAAAGAAGCCTCATACGAAAAGTTTAGCTAAATAAATTAATCAACTTATCAGTACTCACGATTTTCCATCGTTCTCGGATAATTTGACACGCTTGAAGTATTTCGCCTTCGCTGGAACTCGTCATAACGGTACATTTATCATTCAGTACATAACTGTTTGATTCTCAGAACATTTGATAAATAGAGTAAAGAGAGAGAGAGAGAGACAGGATGAGCGAGTGAAAACCCGTATAAAAGACACTTGAGGCACCTGAAAATAAAATTAAAAATTCAAGGGAAAATTCTAACTCGTAAATTACATCAAACTTCACGTGACGTCAATATAACTTAATTAATATAGAACTGTGATAGACAAACTATATGCAAACTTGTGCCCAACATTACTATGAATTAATTTTTAATATTTTACTGCATATTTTTAACCAATTAGCGCAATTAGAAGATAATGCTACTTCCTCAAACTTTCTCGGTATCATATGATTATTCGTTGCTCGGTAATCAGGTAATACTATTATGTGAACTTTTATTAATTTTGAAAAGACAGGAAAATCCAGTCTCAACCTACTCGAATTGTTGATGGGACAGGAGCAGTACGAGCATTTGGCAAAATAAAATAATATTGCACGCTTTCTTACTTACAGCAAAAATTTTACTTCATTTGAACTCTTGTCGTTTGTAGGTGAACTGTTGCTATGCTAGTCGAGAGCTGTTTCATTCTCGAGAATTCATAATTAAATGAAAAATTGAAATGACTGAAGAGCGTGAATTACAGTATGTTAGGACTGATTAGAAGCAGGAAATGTTTTCGGACACAAGTCGACAAATACATAGATGTTTAAACAATGTCGGAAGAGGGTCTTAGTGAAGGAAGGGTTTTGCTTTCTGTCTTCCTCGCACTTCACAACTCTCATATCACTTCTACAAAAACATCGAAACAAATGGCATGAAATTTGGACGATTAAATGAAATTATTTGTGTTTTCACTAAAAATGCTCACTTCTAGCTGCTTTTCAAGTGAAATTCTGATGGAAACTGTGATGTTTTATACAATTGAATTTCTTGAAATCAAAGCCAAACGCCAAATGGATTAAATGACTTCTCATTAATGGACGATATGCTTTCTTTCTGTCAGAGATTGGATCAATTTATATAAGCTTTACTCTCATTAAGCCTAAACATGTCTTACAATAGCCAATGTCCGAAAAATATTTCCAATTAAACTATTCTAGTAAATGAACTAATTGTTACCATTGCCATTTTCGTATTATTTACAAAGAAGAGTTGAAGGAGTAAAGAAAAATGACTGAAAGGAATAGTTGATTAAATGAACTTTAATTAAATTCAATTAGAGAAAAGGAGAAGATAGCTGGAAATGGTGGAAAGTATTATACAACGTTATTTAGGACACCAACAGTCAACAATAAAGACGTCTGTCAAGACAAACAAAATATACAGACCATCGACAAATCAAACAACAAATGTAACCTGTCCAAGGTAATTAAATCTATTAGTTAACACAATGAAACAAACAAATAAAGCTTTCGAATTCGACTACAGAAATAGTTTTTTTTTTTTTTTTTTTCAGCCTTCAACAACTCCACTTTTGTTCTAAAAGTCTAAATTTATTTAAAAAAAAAAAAAAAACAAGAAGATTGAATGGAAAATGTGTTTTCATGCACAGTAGCTGCATTTTTGAATTGAAACGATGCTGGAATTCTTTTCAAAAAAAAAAAAGAAATGAAAGTGGATTAAAAATTGTTGGAAGAAAAGGGCTTCACGAATCTTTTCCTTTTTTCTATTAAAGGAAAACAACTTTTTGGCTCTATCCAAAGGGTCTGGAAGGCTTTTTGTGTCATTTTATGGTGGATGTCAAAGATTTGTTTGGCTGATAATAGTTCTTCAACTTGTTATTGGCTTTAATACTAATAAGTTTACTTATTGCCCTACATGAAAAAATCATTTGCATGCAATATTTAAAATCTAAAAAATCGCTGAAACTGAATATACGATATGAAAAAAGAGCCAAACTCGACGACTAGATCGTAAAAAGAACTTTATTTTCAACTATTTTCTGGATAGGCTTTGACAAATGACTAACAAAGTCAGTTTATGGAAGAGTTATACGACTCACTTGGATTCCCAAAACCATCATTCATTCAAATCTCGGCTTTTTTTTCTAAATCTGTTGTTGTAATATAAATTTGAAAACTAAAATGAAATCTGCTTAAGTGTCAAAAATGGTTCTCAAGGAAATCTTAAATGTGTATGCTGTTTGTTGCTGAAAACGGCTCCATCCATTTTCTATTTTGAAAAATTGATTAAAAAAAAAATTGAAGGAAATTTCGGCGGTCAGTTTTTCTCAGACATGTCATTTAATAAATCAATCAATATTGCAATCCTTCGATACAGCAAAATTTATTTTTTTTATTTAAATGATAATATTACTGAAAGTATAAAAATGATATGATAAAAAGAATTTAACATGATAATGTTAAAATGGGAAGCTATGCAGATATGGCTAACAGATAGACTTGTCAATTTCACATTCAGTTTTCCCTGGGTAATTTCTAAGACTTATTGAGTTGGCATACTTGAGACTCCAGATATCTATAGCTGCTTTAATATGTTCTCTACAGTGTGTGTGTGTTTATGCTTTGGCCTAACATTACACTTGCTGTAACATTCTAAGCAATCACTGTGCTGCTTTCCCACAAAGCTCTGAATTTTATGGTTAAATTCTAATAAGACGGGTACTTACAAGGAATGTATTAAGGAATGCATCTCAGACTGAAGATTTTAAAAAATAAAAGTTTAAATGAAAAAATAAAAAGAGGAAACAACTTTCAAAAAAATTTAAAACAAAAAATTAACACTATTTATTAAGGCTTAATTATTGTGTCATTGAAATTTAGAGTTAGGACTAATGAGTCTCTAATGACCGGTAATATATTTGTAATAAGTTGAATGATATTAGCCAAAATGATGGCATAAATAACTGTTAGCTAGCAGGGCATAGAAATTTTATTTGTAGTTATAAATAGTTTATTTCAAATTTCAGAAAAAATTAGTGCAAATTTTGAAATTCTTTTTTCTGTTACAGACAAAAAAAAAAAAATTTTATCAACAAGTTAAGATTATAAAAAAAAAAAAAAAAAAAAAAAAAAAAAACAAAAAACAAAAAATGCTAAACTTATAGGAATTTTTTTTTTTTTGAATAATTTTCATTTGCATCATATTATTCATTCTCTTATCATACTGTTTATTTTGAATTTAACAATTTACTTTTTGTGATCATATCAATCACTTATCAAATATTCTTATCATCGATCGATAGCAATTAATAAAGCGTTTATTTTGAACATGGTAGCAAAATTCACAATGGATGATATCATTAGGGAGAAGAAAACTCAAAATTGATTGCCATAAAAATTATCTAATGAAATTAAAACGAGTAATAATTAATTTTGTTTTACAGAGTGTATTTTTTTATGTGTCGACATCTATGGATCGTTTTTCATGTTGATCAAAAAAAGAAAAAAGACATTAAGTAATTAAAAAATTAAGGTAAGCAACTAATTAATTATCAATGGTAAGGTGTGTTAAAACAGCAGAGATTAACATTAATTACACTATCCATTCATTAAATTTAGCTTTTTCAGGCCTAAATAAACGGTTGAATGAATCAGTTAAAAATGATTTAGTTTGAAAAAAGAAAAAATAAAATTTAAAAATTTTATATTTGTTTTTTGAAGATATATGCAAATACAAAATGTAAAAGAGAATATTTTGAAAATAAAAAAAATATTTATTTGAAATCAAATTAAACTAAACTAATTGATTTTTGAAACATTTAATTCTTTCATTTTAAATTACTGTAATAGATTTTTTTTTTCCAAATTTAATAACAAACTAGCAAATATTATTTTGGGAAATGAAATAACTGAAAACTTATTGAAAGTAAATTAATTTTGTTTGCAAAAAAAAAAGATTTTTTTTTTTTTTCAATTTAGAATAATAAGCTATCGATTAATGTGAAACTTTAATTAAAATTTTATTTTTTTATTAATTAAAACTAATTACTGGGAACATAACGTTGTCGATCTGATTGATATATGTAGCATTATATAAAAAAAAAAAAAAACAAAATGGTAAAATTTATAATTAGCATAAGCTAATCAAAAAATAATCCAAAATTATCAAAAAAATAAAGAATAAAATGATTACTTGGGTAATTGAAATGATATTTGAATGTGTAAATTTTTATTAAAAATATATAAGAATTATCAATTATCAATTATCAATAAGCAGGAGGTCGAAAAATGACAACACGTGTTAAGTGTTCCGTGATAGCATCCAAGCTTTGCAGTAAACGTGATGCTGGCATATCACCACGTGGTCGTGGTAAATTAACTATAATTAAATCAGCATTATTTGATTCATTACGTATCATACTGTTCAATCCAAGCGGTGGTTCATTCTGCAATAAAATTAGGTTAATTAAGCAAGGGTAATTAAAATATCTAAGAATGAGTCAGAAGGTTAACAGTAGTTGTTGAAAATCTGAAAAGATGAAAACGAATTTAATTTAAACATTAAAACCAACTCATTAATTCTGTTCTAAATAATTAACTTCTCCCTAATTAATTTCCAATCAATGTTTTTCTATTTCTTACTGACCAATCAGTTCAGTTAACGAGCTAATTCGGTTATAACTAATTAATAGCTAATTAATTAAGGTTTAGGTATGTCTATTTCTCCGTGTGATTCATATCAAGTATAAAAGTAAGGCAAAAAAAAGTGGAAATTTTATACTTTATATAATAATCGACCCTTCATTTGTTCGTTCTGCTTTATGATCGACTGAATAGTTGGTAATTTTGCAGCTAAAATATTAAAAATGAAATTTCAGTTTAAAATCTTTTTTTGCTATTAAACACTAAATGTGAATATTAGAAATATGAGATTAAAAAAAAAGTGTAAAAATTAATTCTGTTAAACTTTGACATACAATTTCTTTTATATTAGCATTTTAAATGCTAATTTAAAAAAAAAGAAAAAAATAGGAAACTGAAAAAATTCATGCATTTAATTCAGTTGATGAAACATTAAATAAGGATCTTAGAGAAAAGTTAAAAGCCTTTTCATAGAAAATTTTTAACATTTTATAAAGCATCGGAAAAAATAAATCATTGTTAGCAAAGGTTTTTATTCTTTCTTTTGTTACTATTATCAATTTTAAAATTTAACCAAAATTTAAATCTTGCAATTAAATTGATTTTAGACAAATAATTAACCACAAAACATTGCTGCTTTTTTCACTTTTTATTTTAAAAAATAAACTTTTAAATCAAATAATAAAATAATGAGATAACGAAGAAATGAAAATTAATAACAAAAATAATAATAATAAAAAATTGTTATGCAGTAATTAACAAAGAAAACATTTAAATAATACTACTTCTTCATCATAAAAGTTGATTAAAATTTAATTTTTTTTTTTTTTTTTCATTTTACACTGTTCATTTCCCTTTAATAGTAGCATTAAATTACATTCACCATTTTCCTTAACAATTACAAATGTTTCATTATTATTAATTCCTGTCATTATGTTATAAATTAATATACCACTAAGTATTTTTTTTTTTTTTTTTAATAATTTATTTTGCAACATTTTTGGAGGAAATTTAAACAGTTATAGTAATAATTGCGAAATTGGATTAAAAGTTCGATTTCGGTAATTTTTTTTTTTTGTTCCAGTAGGTAAATTAAATTAAATCCAATTATGAATTTAGTAGTTAAATTAAGAATTATAAAAAAAAAAAGAAAAGAAAGAAATAAAACAAATTGAATTCAAATTTGAACTAAATAAATCATTTCGAATGATGAATGGATAAATTGAAATTTTAAAATTTGAAACAATAATTTTCAATTTATACATGCTTTCTTGCAAGTTACTAATTAATTGATATAATTCATTATGTAAAATAGAACTTCAATTTCATACATACATTCATATGCTGCAATATCATCAGGAAGAACCGGCCGAAACTGTATGCTATCAGCTTCCAGTGATGCTTGATGAATCCGTTTGAAAATTTGATCCTTAACAATTTCCACTTCCGTTTCCCTAATTACCACAAATATTCGTAGTCTAAAAGTAAAAAAAAAAAATAAATAAATAAATAAATAAGTAAATAAATAAATAACGAAAAAAAAAGTCCAATTTTATCCTGTAAACAAGTGATAAAATTTATCATTTATCACTTTTTTTTAATTAATAAATTTAAAAATTTGATAAAATTAAGTGTCAATAAATTTTGATATTTTAGCAAACAATTATTCATTGCTTTTTGTGAGTACTAATCTTAGATTTTACTGCATAATTGATTGTTGCAATAATTTTTAAATTTAAATATTTTGATTAAAATTTTAATTTCGATTAATTAAGATGCTATTCAATGTTTGTTACTTGGTAAATGTCCAACGATAATTGCGACATATAACAGAGATAAACGAAAGTAAAAGATCGTCGCTTTCCACAACCCACCATAAATCCAATGTTGTCTGAAAAATATCGTTCATTTTTAAAAATTAATTTTTAAATTAAATTTTAATATAATTATTTCTTATCAAAAATTTTATCAATTGATCAAATTACACATTAGCATTTTATATTTAAATCATATTAATAATTTATGTAAAACAATACTGGCAAAAAGTTTTTGACTGCTAAATTATTAATTATTTGTATTATTATTAATTGTTAATTATTATTATTATTAATTATTGTTATTATTTATTATTATTATTAATTATTATTATTATTATTAATCATTATTATTATTATTGTTGATTATTATCATTATTATTATTGTTAATTATTATCATTACTATTATTGTTAATTATTATCACTATTATTATTATTATTAGCTATTATCATTATTATTATTGTTATTTTATTATTATTAATTATTATTGATTATTATCATCATTCATCAGTAATTTATTATCAATTATTAATTATTATATTATTGGTGTTGTCGATGTTATTAATTGTTAATATCATTGATTTTTGTTGTTTTCATTATCGAATTAATATTGCTATTGCTACTAATTAGTGTCATTATTTTCTCTTAAATGATCATTATCGTTATTGGCTGTGGATGTCAATTTCTAACATTAATTATCATTTTTGTTTATTACTGATTGTCCATAAGCATTATTTATTTTGGGTTGTCTCTAGGAGCTGTTTATTGTTATTATTATTATTTTGTTAATGATATTTTTATCATTATAACCCATTATTCTGTTGTAGTTTGCTGATATCAGTTATTTTTTTACCAGTTTTTATATGGCTGCAACGCACCACTTGCCTTACACACCAGATATTTGAACCTGAGTTTGTATCCTCACCTCAAGGTCCTTGTGCTGTGCTCAAGGATCAGTGAGTTGTTTTATTATTGATTTCCAGTTGAATTCCCTGCTTTATTTCAGCACCAACAACCACTCCTACGAGTAAAATTTTATGTCGATATTTTGCAAATAACATTTGTCGTGATGGTTCTTCATGTCCATTTTCCCACGATCGTAATTCTAAACCGGATATGACATGCCGTTACTATCTTATTGGAAAGTGTGCTTTTGGTACCTCTTGCAGGTACAGTATTGTTTTCCTTTCTCGGTTTTTATTTAAATTAATTTTGTATGACTTTCCTAAGTTCTAGCATTTCCAAATTGTACCTTTCGATTTCTAACGATTTATATAAGTCTATAAGTCTTGGTAACGTCGCAAAAATATTACACTTATACTTGGTGTTGGCAGCCATATTTCTTCTAGAAGGCATTTTTCCATAAAATATATATGCTTGTAAATGCGCTTCAGATCAGCACAGGGATCAAAAATAACGTTCGATGAAATATAATTGTTAAAAGCTTTGAATATTTTCCAGATATGATCATAAACGACCACCGCTAGATGCGATTAAGACAGCGAAAACCTTTCCTCGTGTTGCCGAAAGTTCTGTTGCGAATAAAGGTGATTTTCATCCCTACATCATTCTTGAAGTCCACAACACTATTTTGCACAAATATTTCAAAGGAATTTTTTTTTTTTTATAAGAACTATTTAAACAAACAATTATAAGTATGAGCAGTGTTAAGGACACGTGATATGCGGAAGTAGACATACTAGTATTAGGATAACAAGTGCTTCCCAATAGGTCTTGGTGAGAGTGCTGTTCATGAACCTAATAAATGGTATTAGATTGTAAAGGACAGTTTGAATATCCAGTATTTCAGTGGTAGAGAATGGTTGCAGCAATAATGAAATGGCAACAAAAGCAACAATTGTAAGCCGAAGCAATCACGTATTTTCCGCGGATGCAGCTGAATTTGTTCCTTCGTGGAAACTTTCGACCTTAAATGAAGTTAACACTATTGCTTCGGGGTAGGTGAATTGCAAATGTCAGAGAATGTTCTTTTAGAGACGTGATTGAATACTAATATAATGATTGCAGGTCACTTGGTTCGCTACCTTTATGTCCATATTTCGAAACGGGAAACTGTGATAAAGGTGATAAATGCCAGTTCGTGCATGGTGATGTGTGCGATCTCTGTAATGTCCCATGTTTGCATCCGTCTGATACAGAACAGCGTGCACAGCATCGACGAGAATGCATGGAAGCGCATGAAGCTGCCATGGAAGAAGCGTTTGCAGAAGCACGTTCGGCTGGTAAAGTGTGTGGCATATGCATGGAAAACATTAGGTAAGTCACCATATTTTGTTAGGCAGTATTTTAATTCGGAATAGGTGATGAAATGGTTGTATTTTTTCAGGAAAAAAACTGGAATCAATTTTTATTAGATACTTCTATAAGTATGAAAATACTTGTATTTTCAGGGAAATAAACAGTCGTTTTGGAATCCTTGAAGGCTGTAGACACTGTTTTTGCTTAGATTGTATCCGGCAGTGGCGTCGAAATCAAAATGATCATTTCGAGAAGAAAACAGTTCGTAGTTGTCCTGAATGTCGCACTCATTCAGATTTCGTCATTCCGGGTTGGTGTATCTAACTCTGTCCTTGTTATATTAAAATATATGACAGAAAGAACGTTTTGCTAACAATTTTAATTTTATTAAATGTAAATGGTAACTTAAGTACCGTTTTGCTGGAAGACATTTCAAATTAAGATTCAACTAGAAGATTTTTTTGAAAAAGAAGGATCGATATGTATATATGTTGCAGCGACGTACTGGGTCGAGGATCAAGCAGATAAGAACGACCTGATTGCTAAATTTCGTGAGAATACAAAACAGAAGCAGTGTAAATACGTGAAAGGAGGGTACATCGATGACTGCCCATTCGGCAATAAATGTTTCTACAAACATGAACTGCCAGATGGTACAGTCGTTGAAGGCGATAGCCCACGGACGCTTCAAAGGTTTTTTCTTTACATAATTACTTCCAGCATACTGTTTCACGTCTAACTGGTGTGCAAGGAAAAGATGATGGTAATATTTTGCAGACGAAGACGTCCGTTGTACTCCGAAATATGGTCACTTTCCGATTCAGACTCAGAAGATGATTTTTCAAGAATTGCACAGCACATTATCAGCCGGGCATTCAGTCTCGTTTAAAATCTTTCTAAAATGTTCCCATTACTAATGCTTTGTGTTTACGATTTGGCAGTACTGAACATTACTCTTCAAAACTTACAAACAGTAAATTACTCGGATATATATCAAGTCAAAGAAGGAAGTATTGTTCGTTATCATGAAGTTGCTCTCTGCTTTTTTTCTATTCCTGCCTGGATATTGTTTTTTTTTTTTCATTTGACAATTGACCTAATTAATAGTATGCATACTTTTCATTCGGTTTTGTTTGATGTTTCCCGTCGCCAATTTTTCATCAGGAATAAGATAAGAATAACGATGGTATCGTGATGTATTGTTAGTTGTAGGAGCTTTAAACTAAATTTGTATTATACTTACATTGTTAGGATATCTTTAATACCGGTAATTTATCATCCGGCTCTTTAAGCAATTCGCCTGATTACTTGTGTTGAACTAATATCCCAGTGTTTATTTCTGTTTCTAATAAATTGCTGTTCAGTCGAACTTGCTGCTCATCTTTCAATCGGAATAATTCTGTCTTTCATATTCTTAATAATTTTCGATAGTCGTCAAGACTTCACCTGGATGCCTTATTTTAATACGAAGGTGAAAATAAGTAATACTGAACTTGGGGAATAGATCCCCACACTTCAGGCAAACAGTTACATTACTTTAAGACGGACTTTTAATGGAACAAAAGCTTCATACCATGGGCATGTAGCCATAAAGTGAGATGCAGGACAGACCGGTGTCAAGTAAATGACGTTAAAATGCTGGAGCATGTTTTTCACATGCAGCTGTACCTAGTGGATTGCGTGGATAGACAGTGAAAGGATGCGAAGTATTTTGTTAACTCTACATTAGCCCGTGTGTAGCTGCTTGTTGTTTGATGTAAAGATGCTTGATCCGACGTGGTCGGAATATCTAACTCTTCGGATTGAACCAATATTAATTAAAGAGTTTCGACAGTTCGTTCCATTCTCCTCTCCAGTTGAAGTCATTGTGTCATATCTTCTTTCGGTTAAAAATATGGAATTCCTACCAGGAGTCTTGATATTTCTTGCCTTGATTACCTCTCGTCCTTCATACTGTTCCCTTTACAAACAGTATTCATATTTTCATGAAAAATAACTCTTGTCTTCAAATGTATTTATGTATGGAATGGATTTTTTTTTCGATTTTGGTTTCCATAATAGAATCAGTATCGCAAATATAGAACAAAACTTGAGTGTCATACAGAACTTTCTTCTGAATAGATTATTTCAGGTTAAGTACACAGAGAAGGAGATTTCAGGGTGGTTGATGTATGCACCGGTACTGAATAGTGAAGAAAAGGCTCGGGAACTGATTGATGTCGTTCGCGAGCAAACAGATGCTCCGATAGACACCTGTATAAATACTGTATCAATCATCTTGAGCAGTTTATTACGAGATTTGCCCGATGCATATAATCTTCATGTTATTAAAAATGCTTTGGAAAAAGACGATATAATTGACCTAGATAACTGCTATGATGCCAGATTACTGGAGCAACTCACAGCCAACATAATTAGTCATATTGAAGATAAAGGTCAGGTATGCATTAGTTTAACTTATCGCTGTGATTACACCTTCCACCCGTAAATTAAATAATAAAAATTGCATCTACTCTAAACGAAATCTGCGAATTAGAATATGCGGTGAAGAAAACATTACAAATTAATTCGAGCGTTGTTTTGCAGCTAGATTTTTCTACTCGGGATGACGAAACTATGATGGTTGCTTCTCTACAGCAGTTTGCTGGATTTCTGGTAACTTAGTAATACACCAGTGATCTATCTATGGTCCTGCCGGTCGTACATCAAAATCTAAGTGTCCTTCAAATTTGATTTGAATAACAAAAAAATTTCAAAAAATTCATTTACTTCTTCCACTTTTTTCTCCTTGTAAGAAAAAAAATTCACTGTAGGATTTGAACAGAATTATTACCTTAAAGTTTATATTGCAGAAGAAAGCTGATGTCCGAGTATCTATGAAACGTTTTCGCCAAGATCATTACGCCTTCATTGAGCAGCTTGTTTCACTTTACCAAATGGTAATTTTTCACCTGTAGTGTAATATAAGTGCAGTTTTTGACTATTAAGCTGCAAGTTCCTTTAGCCTTTAGGAGCTGAGGGATTCAGTACGCGCCGAACTGCTTTCAACATTCCACTCACTTTGTTTGTTGGACAAATCAGTTATAACAATGCTACTTGGTGGGAATTTACCGGTACTACTTGTATTGCATAATAATTTCTGCTTACCACTTACGGAACTTGATGTTTTGTCTTTGCAGTTACTAACTGCATTATTTTCAACTGGAGAACAATTTCCAACCTCACATTATGGTCAGTTTAACTTTTGTCATATCATATTCCCTTCAAAATTTCAATTTAATTTCTCCAAGTGCTCGTTCTGGATCAATTTACTTTATACAATAATAAGCGGAATTCTCGAAGTCTAAAAAAGGTCTAGAAATTGCTATTCATTGATCTCTTCGTTTCAGATTGTTATGTAGGTGGTTCTTCTTTCAGATGCTCTGAATCTGGAATTTTTAACAAAGATAGTCTCGATAATAGAAGATTACTTAGATGCTTTCCAGTTCATTTTATCATTCAATGCCCATTTCGAGTCGAATGAAAGTATAGTCATTCAGGCTTTGCATAATAATCCACCACTTACATTTGGTCAGTTGCTTACGATACAGTTGAACCAATGCAGGGCTGACAGTAAAGGTACGTTT
This sequence comes from Setaria equina, assembly GCA_003012265.1. NCBI lineage: Eukaryota > Metazoa > Nematoda > Chromadorea > Rhabditida > Setariidae > Setaria > Setaria equina. The sequence goes on from PQVD01002705.1 coordinate 14,418, forward strand.
GGAACATTCTTTATTGAGGAATTATCAGTTCTACGGTACCTTTTTCTTTGTTGGTCTTCTTGAAATTAGTCTTGAATCCGTTCTTCAGATTTGCGTGCAGTTAAATTGTTGATGGACATTTTTTGTGTCTCAGAGGATCTCGTATCAGTTCTTTTTTATGATAACGACTTAAAAGTTCTTTACGGAATATTATGTCAGGATCTGATCGATACAAACCAGCCACAGGTGCAGCGACATTGACAGTCCTTTCTATATATTACTGCTATTGAGTAAGTACAATCTGAAATGAAATTGTTCAGAAAATGGCAATGATATTGGAAATAATGAAAAATATGGAAGTGATTAGACGCTGTGGATTCACTCGAGAGGTATTTGCATCAGTGAAGACTTTTCTTCTGACTCATGAAACGAAAGTGGAATTAAGACTCTGTGCTGAGTCTATCTTAGAACGGACCACTGAACGATAACCAAGTTTACTCGTTGCGATGTAACATTTTGATTTCCAGACGCTTTTTGTAATCTTTTTTCTTGCTTTATGTGATTCAAGCATTAAAAAAACGGCGTCCTTGTCTCATGTTTTTCTGAACTTTGATTCCATAATGATAGTGGTAGGTATTTCACATTTTAAGTCATTTATGGAACTTTAGCAGACACCACAATTTTATCTAATCCTAAAGAAAGTGGCATTTGTATATGCAGGCGATTACTTAATATGTTTGCTGCTTTTCATTACAAAATCTTACCACTGTAAATGGCATTTAATTTCTTTTTCGATAATGTTGTTTTGTAATATAACTGTTAGTTTAATTCAATTTTAATGAATCTTCTTGCTTATATTCTTGGTAACAATGCCTTTGAAGGAAAGGGGAAAATATACCTTCCTTCAACAGGCTCATGTAAGACATGTGGAGGATAGAACGAGACTGTTGTAGAGATTCATAATGTACTGCTGCTGCTGCTGATTAGTACATGGAATGCTTCTGAACTTAATTTAACCCGTATAATTTATTGCTCTTGGAAGTGAAAACAGTCAGTGAATTTCTTTTCAATAACTTCAAGCAAGTTGGGGGCGATTACACATCAATATGAGTAGGAGCTGTGATACCAGTGAAATATGGGTTTGTCTATAATTAATCGCCCATTAAGTCTCTAGAGCAAAAGCGAAAACTTTGGAAATCCTCTCGTAGTTTACTTGTTACCTATAGAAGTGGGGATTTTGAATGCACCATCTGTAAATTACCGTGAAGGAATGAACAAATTAGCTTTCTGTGGAAGATACGTGAAAAAAAAGAAAACACTTCTACTCTGCCACTCTTAGAATGTGTGGGAGCACCTTAGTTTGACTCAACTTAAAATTCGTGTATAGTTCATTCAAGATTTCCGAGAAGTGCAATTTTATCAAAGAGCCTTTGTCATTTCTTCCAGTTTTAAGAATAAGAGATCAAAAACTCCTTTCTTTCTGGACATGACCGTGATCATATTTGAGCTTGTAAGGATTGTGTTTTATATATCGATGGGAGCCAAACTAACTTCAACCAAGTATCCTGAAACGAAGTGAACACGACACAGTCTTGCAAAATGTTTGTGATGAGTTTGGGATATTGTCTAATTTTTTCTACTTTAATTTAACCACTACAATTTTTATCCAAAAAATAAATAATGCCTTCAAATGAAGCAAAAGAAATCCCTTAATTAGCAGTAGAAAGCGCAGCCGTCAGATAAAGGAGAAAATTTTCTACTTTTTAAACTGAAGTTTCTGTACAGGTTTCCTAAAATATCCATGAAATATCGCATCTACCAGGGAAACATACTTTGAACAGCCTTAGACAGCCTGATGAAATGTAAGACAAGTGAAACAACATAATTAATTGTGGCCGACACTTATTAGAAAACAAAAGATCCAGAGAAGAAAAAATGAGAAGTATCAGTTGAGTGATTGTTTTCATTTCATATTATCAGAAAACGTTATTCATGAAATATATATATCAGTATTTCCTAGTCTTGCTTATTTTGGTAATTTAATTACAAGTGACAGTTCGCGCCCAGTCTACTTCACTGTTACCTTCGATTCGAACAAAACCTTTGAATTTTTTGGGACACAGCAGTTTAGCCCATCTTTATGTTTAGCTGAAAATGATGCAATAACATTATTCCTCTTGTTAATTTAAACTCACTCTTGCACTGCTTCCCCATCATTTTCTTTTTTATTTATCATTTTTGCCCAGGATATTTTAAAATAAAAATCTTTTATCATGGTCCTACATGTGATTCTCCCTATTCAAGCTCGACCGGAAAAATGAAAATTTTTCAAGGTTACATGTTAGCCAGGTATACTAACCACATTAAGAAATATCTTTAAAAGCTACTGCTGTTAACGCCAAAACGGTTCCTTCAGCATCTTTCTATTCTTTATCCGAAATATCACTGGTCCATCTTTCCAGTGAAGTTCTCCTCCCAAATATTCACGTCCGCATATGACTTCATTTGTCATTCAAGTCTTCCAACTTGAAATCTTTCATGATGAAACCCTTATTTTAGAAGAATTCCACTTAACTTTTAAAGCGACCATACATGAATATAAAAACGGAAGTTCTCTAATAACGAAAATAAATTTGGTGCAAGTAAAGATGATACTATGTGGAAATACAAAAGATAACAAAGGCAACATCAAATAAATTCAAAGTCAGGACTGAGAATTTTCAACAGAAAAGAAGGGGAACGAAGAAACGAAATAAACAAGGGCCAAGGAGTACATCCAAGAAAAGAATAAATCATAAGTCCATCGTCAGAAATTCCAGAACTAGGGAGACTCTCTCGACTAATGTTCAGCTAAATACTTAATGAGCTCCTGCAAAGAGCTGCACTTTTTAAAATCTGTCGTGTCCAGTACGTCCAACTGTATTCCTTTATTGATAGCATCTTGGTAGTTCATCATAACAGAATACCAAATGTAAATATAACTATGTGGCAGATCAAAAGAACAGAAAAGCTCTGAGCATTTAATCTTAACTGATTTCGCAAAAAAAGTTCGGTGGGATGAAGTGTGGCAATTTCATGTATTCAATAATTTTCTGTACAACGATTACTTTTGTTTAATTCTAGCCATCATTCATTTTTTCAACTTATTAGAATATGGTTCTCAAAAAAAAAGAAGGAACACTTTGGTAAAAAAACTACAGAGACGGTGTATCAGAGAAAGATTTACGGGTGAAAGTCCTCTTCCTATTACTTGGTTTTGTCTGAAAATCAAGACAGTGGTCTGTTAAGTGAATAAAACCTGTAAGAAAGATCACTGTGGAGATTAATAAGAGAGCGGTAACATCAAATACGAGAATTTGAAGTACGACAATCGTGTGAAGAAAGCAGTGGTAATGTAAAGATGGCAAGGCGATTTGGTGCAACAGCAACGAGTCATCCAGAACTACCAGCAAGTAGCTCAGTGAGCAGTACTATGCAAAAGACTAGAAGGGAACTAAACTTATTCCCCATCCACCACCATTCCTTCTCAACTGGCCGATCCCCATACGTGCATTGTTAGTTCGAAGTTTAATAATGTAAAACTCGTACCAGGGAGGTTTTTTGTCATGATGGGTATACTGCTGTGATGGTGGGTTTTTGTTATTTATTGTACTTCATATGTACGAGTACACACTCACGTCAAGCAGGATATTGCACATCTAAAATTTAAATGGAACGGGGATTATTAAGAAAGAGGAGCAAGAATTTACGTGTGCCTGACTCGAGTTGCTGCTGTCTCGGTGAATGAAAAAAGGTTAATAAATGAGTAAACTTTCACTTATTCCAGAATGAGGCCAGCGTAGGAAATCGAGGGGAGGGAATAACGAGCCTGATGATTTCTGATGGCTGTTGTACATCCTGGTAACCTATTGGTAGTCGCTGCACACAATTACTTGCCAATCGTGTCCGAAGGAGACGGCGATTCCCCATCCACCGATGGTTTGTTTATCCCTCCAATCGTGGTACTCATGGTATGGTATTGTGTCCGATATAACACTGTTGTTGAAAATGGGCTGTTTTCTTGTTTTCCTTCATAACAACAAACGGTAAACGGTTGGGAAAGAGAAAGATTGCTCAGTGCATATTGTTATCCAAGCATTTCTGAAATAAGTTTATTTTCTAGAGTTGCTATAAATTTCCGCAGTGATCTGGGATGACCTCTAGATTATTCAGATTTGAGTGACAAAGATTCTAGAAAACAGAAAACCTAGATAATATGGCGGTCACCTCTATTGCTTACCGCTTTCGTGTTAGTAACGGACTTTCCTGTGCATCAAAACTGGTTAGATATCAAAATTTTTACAGTAGTATTCGTTGTTGAAATCAAGTCGAAAGTTACTCATCGGCAATTTTCAGCGACGACAAATGTGCTTGTTAATTTTGTGGATGAAAACAATAAAGCGATGTGTAGCAAAGATATACCTGTGGGCAGACAGGTCTGTCAATTTCACTTTATCATATCAATGAATCCGTCTGATTATCGTACCAATAAAGTGGTTTTATCATGCGCAGTGCTGATTGTCCACTCTCTATTCAGCCTAACAGTGCAGTTAACGGTATCCGTAACTGTTTGTGGATTCAGTGTACGACCAATCGTGCTTCTTCGGAAATGACTGTGAAATCCTAATAGCCAAATCTTCGTTCATCTTTTCTTAGGAATTGTGGATAAATTTCACTGATCCATATGTGAAATATGTTTCCCTGAGGGAATATGTCGTATTCTTACAGATCAAAAAGTCATCGATTTCCCAGATGGTAATGGTTCAGATGTTGAAAAATGGTATGCAGCCGGTGCAGAAGAGTGCTGTTGATTTCTTTTTTTTACAAATATTGGGTGAAGGTTGTTTTTCAACGGTAAGATTTTTAAAATACAGTTACACAATTTTCCCTGTTGTATGTTGTATGTGTTACGTCTACTTTGAACATTCAGGTATATCGTGCCCGTGAGGTGTCCAGTGGGAAAGAATTTGCTCTTAAGGTGCTCAATAAAGATTTAATTCGACGACATGATAAGGTATCTAATTTCTGTCGGGATTTGTGGACTTCTGGGTTTTTCCTGTAAAAATAGTCGAACCAATTGAAGTTTGCTGCAAAATATTGTATCAATGTGGATTTTACATTAGCACCAAAGATAGTTGAGTCATCGTTTTTCAAGGTAGTGTCCGTTATGCGTGAGAAAGACATAATGACTTCACTAACTTATTTGCATGGTGGACATCCATATTTCGTGTCGTTGTATTGTACTTTCCAGGATCCCACTCGTCTTTGTAAGTTTTTGCAACATCTACCGTCTATTCGTTTGATATTGTTGTCCTTGGTTTTTCCATATTACTCATGGAAATTTTTACAGACTTTGCCATGACTTATGCAAAAAATGGTGATCTGTTAACATATTTACATCGTCTTGGTTCTTTCGATGATGATGTAAGTTTTATTATTCCTTATTTCCTGTTTTTATAAGTTTGAATGCAAATCGTAGGACATTCTAATGCATTCCTGTACTTCTTCCCTCAGTATGTGCTGTTTTAGGTAACACTGTTTTATTCGGCTGAAGTTGTTTACGCAATTGGCGTGCTTCATAAATGTGGGATAATTCACAGGGATTTAAAGCCGGAAAATATTTTACTTGGAGAGAATTGGCACATAATGTTATCCGATTTTGGCACAGCAAAATTTATTGATGCAGAAAAAGGTAAGTGGTCATGAGTTACAGGTTAAGCTTAAAATAGGTAGTATCATCCTTTATCGATTCTGAATTTTGCAGATGAATCGGATAAGAAAAGTGATCTTCAGGAAGCCCACCATCGCAGTCGGTCAACATTCGTTGGCACTGCCCAGTATCTTTCACCAGAAGTACTGGTGGATGGAGAAGTCGGCCCATCGTTAGTTCTTCTATGTTTCAAAAACACTTGTTCGAAGTATTATCGTTAATTTTTGTTTTACATTTTCAGATGTGATTACTGGGCTTTGGGTGCAATAATTTTTCAAATGGTTTCTGGATTACCACCATTTCGAGCTATCAATGATTACCATACCTTTCAAAAGATTCAAAAGCTGGACTACAGTTTTCCTGAAGGTTTTCCTGATCTTCCTAAAGACCTCGTCCAGAAGTTCTTGGTACGCTTTCATAGTTCAAACCACTTTTCCTGACTATGAATTAGTGAGTTTGGTTTTTTAATGATTATATTAATACTACCTTTTTTCAGGTATTTGATCCAAATAAGCGTCTTGGATCTGAAGATACAGGTGGCAATGCAGCTGTTCGTTCGCATCCATACTTCGCTACAGTTGACTGGGATAATTTACTTACAAAAACTCCACCACCGTTTAAACCGTATTTGCCCGCGAGTTGTGGCGAGCCGGCTTTTCATAGCGATTACCATTTTCCAGATGATATAGAACCCGGTCTTGATGATGCGGCAGTAACCCGCTTGCTGGGCCTTTCGCTTAAAGACTTTTGTTCTCGGTTAATTTTGTCTGTCAATGAGTGGGAGATATTCATCGCTTTCAGGAATTATGAATATATATATATATATTGCAGTCAGAATAAAGCTGATTTGGAAACAGAAGAACCCGAATTAGCTGGGATGCGTGAAAGGAAATTAAGCGTTCAGCGAAAAGAACACAAATACCATCGTTTTGTAGAGGGTAATTTGATCGTTAAAAGTGGCTTATTGGATAAGAAGAAGGTTAGCCTTACATATTAAAGTTGCGGTAGAATAAATTGAACAGTGTTGAATATTTTAAAGCGAGGGAAAGAGCTTTATAAATCTACTACACACAATTTTCAGTCTTCAGTATGCTGTTTCACCCTTTTCTTGCGAATGCTTATTATTTGATCGCACCACATCACATGCCAACACGTTTTGGAACTTGCTGATGTGTATTATATCGAAGGATGATTGATTCCACTGATTAGTTTCTGATTTCGAGATTTGGAATTGGCGAGAACCATGTATCTAGGAAATGGGCTGAACTAATGCATGTGTATCGGAAACTTAGTTTAGGGATTGTTCGCGAGAAGAAGGATGTTTTTGCTGACAGAAGGGCCACATATATTTTATGTGGATCCGATCAGTATGGAATTAAAGGGCAAAATACCTTTCTGCCGGAAGTTGAGAGTTGAAGCGAAAAATTTCCGAACTTTCTTCGTACATACGGTTTGTTTACATGTTTGTCTTATTATTCTTTTTCTGTCCGGACTTGTCCTTGATTTAGGAGTTAGTATTGATAAGTACGGATTACTTTGGTCATTAAAATTTTCAGCCGAGCCGTACTTATTATTTGTTTGATCCTGAACGAAACGCGCTGGAATGGTGTAAAGCAATAGAGGCTTTGCGTGAACAATATTTGAATGAATTACCCGAAGAGCCGGATTGTTTAGATACCAAAAATATTAAGCGGCGGCGATAATTATACTTGTATCAAAGCGTACTGATTCTTTGTACTATGTCTTTGGAAGATAGTTTTTCATTCGTTAATCGTATATAAATTTAAATGACTAAGCTGCAGGTCTGTGACTGATAACAGAGGAAACAAGAGACTTTTCCATCAGATCGTGATAATTATATCTTTAACGCATCTGCATAGTATATTTGCCGTGCTATTGTCCTACTATCTGTACAGGGCAGCCGCAGATAGTTTATATTCCATTTACCGTTGTTCTTGTCTTTCAAGACGCTTGTTATATGTGCACTAAAATTCTTTTGGTTTTATTGGTGTTGGATTTAAGCAGTTATCTGTTAATGTATTGAATAGGAAAGATGCTTGTTCTGGTATGTCTCTTTGTTTCAGCGAGGCAGTGTTACAAATATTAGACAAGAATTGGTTGTTTGGTAAACATGTTAATATTTACAGACAGGTGACCGAGTGTAGTCCTTAACTTTGTCAAAGGATTGCGGGTATGAGACAGTGGACCTCAAACATCTGAGTTGAAATTTCGCGAATCTTCAATGTACTAGTACACTTAACTATTTTCTTGCGAGTACTTGAATTTGATTACATTATAGTTAGGAAGTAAAGAGTGGTATCAGCTAAACACAAATGGTTTACTGAACGTAATTTCTTAGCTTTGTATATTTTCCCGATTTACACAGCAACCTTTCATGAAAGAAAAATTCTTGACAATGATACATCACACTGCTCCGCATATTGCTTATAAAAAACCCCATTTAAAAATTACAAAACTAGAAGTATAAGAAAAATTGGGACAATTTTTATGATGCGCCAACTGGTTAAAATCCAGCATTCTAAATCAGTGGTCAAGTACGGAAGCGCTTTTCATTTGCACGAAAATGTGTTTGCACGTGTAGACTGTAAAATGGAAGCGACGCCTGTTCAATAGCTGTACCGCACTACGCGTAAATTAGACAAAATTTAAATTCAAATTCGTAACAGGGGTTGGACAAGATTTACTTGACGTTCTTTGGAAGTAGAAAGAACAGCAGTGTCAATTTATCTTCAGAAAAGTTGGGTTTATGTTCGATTTGAGTACTTTATGCGTTCAATTCAAGCCTTATTTTCGATCTAAGAGTCACTGCTTGTAAGGAATAGGAAAATAAAAATATAAAAATCATTTTCTTTTAAAGTGCACTGATTACTTTGTTAAGTCGTATAGGTTGGAGGATCATGGTAAGTCTGGATGCATCTTGCTAAACATTGGTCACATTTGCTAATAAGCAGATATTTGATTAATAAAAGAGCTGTAGAAGTAAACTGACTTGAACAATATCTTTATGCCCAAACTCCTCGCTTATAGACGTTCCTTTATTTCAATTTTGAAAGGCTTGAAATTGCTGTTGCCAATTATCATTAGAGTAATCAGTTCTGATTGATTTCTGAACTTAAGCAACAATAGCTAAACCTGTACTGGAAGGTCATATTTATCTAATTGCAAACACTTAATGCAAATGAAACTCCTAACAACAGATAACTGAAATGGGAGTTAGAGGAACTGAAAAAAGCTTACCAAACCTCAAGTTACATGTTTTTCTTTGGCTGTGAGAAATCCAAAGAGGTGAGGATTAGCAACCTTATGCCCCATTCTTTTAACTACACATCTATTCGAAATTCCTGAATTTTTTGAGTAATCAGATTTCACTATGTGTCATCAATATTACTAGGCGATCTTGAGAACTAAGAAATGGATTTTCAATTATAACTTACGGTTCATTTTCACCCGAAACTTCTAGTTCACATAGTTACTGCGGAAGACGTTTGGCACTCTTTCAAAATAAATTGCAGGATTCAAGTACGAAGTCAAAATTACTACCTCCTCGTTTTTAGGATACTGGATCATTCTTCACTGCAACACAACCATTTCTGCCAACGTGTCAATTAAACTTTATCGGATTCGCATAATACATCTAAAGTTTAGACACTGACGTTTAGCTAATCTTTCCTGCACTTGTCAGTCAGTAATCAACAATCACTAGGCGTTTCATCATTTGTAATATATTGAAAAAATGTATATGTCTAAAATAGCTTTCAAAATAAATCTTTTCTTATTTAGCAAAAAAGCTTCTATATTTCAAAAAAAAAAAGCTGTAGCTTAAGCTGCTCATTTCATTCACCTTCAAGTATTCATTTAGTTATTTTATACGTCGACTTCCATTCCTTACTCTACTATATTGGTTTTTGTAATAATTGAAAGAACAGAAACAGCTTAAAGTACATGATTTAGATAAAACTTTGTTGTCCAAATCCAAATCAGGATTTTTTGATTTCAGGCTCTTATTTTCTAGCCAGTATGAATTTCACTACCACATGAAGTACGAAGTCTTTATCAGTTTAGCAGAAAATACATAAATTTCTGGACAAGGAATCTTAAAAAAGGAAGGAAAAGAAAACAGGTTAATCTGCAAAGGCTTCTCCATGCTACAAATTATTGTAAATTGTATTTAATAAGATGAGGAATAGATGAAGAAGGAAACAAGTTTAGTGAAATGGTTGTTAACATGCTCGTGATGATCTTATTATCAAGGCTTGCAACTTTCACCCCAGTGAGCCTGAAACTTCCTCTAAAATTTACCTTTAGTTTTCTCGTAATTTAATTTCTAAAATAGGATAAAATGGGATGTGCATTCAGAAAACTACTTTGTTACCATCAGTCTATTTCCAAGTCTGTTGCGATGGCAGTGAATACATACAGTAATGAAAGTGATGATGGATGTGTTTGAACTGTTGAAAATATCCATAGAAGGAAGCTTTGGAAGCTGGAATGTATTGGAAAGTCTAATAAAAATATTCGGTAAATATTTATAAATAGTGTTCATCAGTGAGATCTATAAAAGTGAGGAAAATATCCCTCCTCTAGGATCAAAGGTGTAAATATAGAAATGCATCTGAATCCAAAATACAGCAATTGTTAGAAGCATCCTTTCTGTGTACCAACAATCCGATAGAAATATTCGTTTCAATCAACTCAAGTGTATTTCACACTTTGCTTATAAATACAGGAAAAGGTAGAGTAGTATATTATAAGGGACAGGAGACATTTCAGTAGGATTTGAATGTCAATAACTTCAGGAAACGCTTTCACTCTCCTTTTTTTTTGGATATAGCAGGCTATTTTCTGTTGCAGTAGTGGCAAAAGTAGGGACAAAAGGAACTCTGACCGGAAAGAAGTTGTGTGCAAGAATAAGGCCCTGAGCTCCTTTCCTAGTTAACAGCCAAGAATTATGTTTATGTGTTCAGAGTTTTAGGTTCATAGATTTCAACAATTTGTCAATGCTGTGACACTAGTTATATTAACTTATTAAAGTTTTGGTAAACGAGCTTTGCATTACTTTGAAAACTTATCCTTTTCATAAACTGCGGGTATAAAAAAAATCATTTTCTTTTCAAACTTTTCCAAGATTTGAATTTAACTAAAGTGCTTGATTGCTAGAGCTCCTTATAGGTGTGCTCGCATGCCAGTTTTAGTCTGCCCGGGCAATGTTGGTTAGCAAATGCACTGCCTAGTGCCAATTCCATAAATTCGCAGCACGACGGCTTCACTGTCGTTTCAAGCAACCTTTCATCGGACGCAGTCACCAATTTAAATCTTTTCCACTTCGTATTAATTGCACTACTTGCTGCCTAGGATGTCTCGATTTACCTCTTATTAAATTTTTGAATTTTAAATTCATCTATTGCAAATCTAATGCCATGCATTCAACCCTTAGAATGATATCATTTTTATAAGCTGCCCTTCTACAGGAAGCAAGTAGTGCAAAATATCATCATCATCAACTCCAGTTTCTTCCAGCTTCCTGTCATGAATGCGCAGACCACACCTGTTTGAAAATATACGAACTACAATTACTCCAATGATCCATTTGTACTGCCATCTTTTAAGTGCATATTTCATCAAAAACAAAACTCTGTAAAGCAACACACTTAGCTGCAAAATTATTTTTAGACTTTTCAAAAAACATGCACATACATTTGAAAAGTAGATTGGTTATGCAAAAAATATTTGCCGGTTCTGGTTGAACGAACTTTTTTCGATATCACCAGCAATTTCCTCAAATATCAGAAACTAGGCTCTTTTTGAGCCCTTCCATTTAGACTGCTGCGTTCAATACTCACCATCCTACTTGCATATTACCTATTGCCTATTAGTCATCCGTTCTCCTACTATTTGTCCCACATCTCACTTCAGGCTCTTTAATCAGTTGCGATCCCCCAAAACACTTCAAATATGAGGTTGGTGCATTTGAATACCCTCTCTTTGAAGCCTTGTTAAGACCACTTAACGTGATAAGCCCTGGTTTCGTAGGAATTAACATCGAAATAAATCAAAACTGTTCTTTTTCGAAAGTCGTTTTTCTGTTAGAATAATAAATATAATATTTAGCACTTGAATATGATATTCAGTATTTTCTGACAAAGGTCTACTGAAAATACTTGCTACCAAAGGAATATGAGCAGATGTGTATCACGATTGCTGCTGAATCGTGTCAGCGTAAATATTTTCGATTCTTTGTTACGAAAAAATTTTGCCTTTGCTTTCATCGTTGGAAAAACTAAGCAAATTTTTTGAACGAAATCCTCAAATTCAGCAGAGAACCGGCAATGGCCCGCAATAGACATACCGATGACATTCTGAATGTCAACGTTGGTGGTAAACGATATACAGTTCGGCGAACTGATTTACTAGCAGATCCAAAAAGTAAACTAGCAGAATGGTTCAAACCAGGTACCGTCAAACCGATTGCTACCGATAAAGGAGGTTTGTGCAGAATGTTATCTTCTTAAAACTTTGTTTTTGTCAGATATGGAAAGTATTTTAGTCAGTTTCCCAATCATTCTTGATATGTGGCCTAATTTATCCAGAAAAATGCAGAATTTCAGGCAATTATTATTTGGATCGTGACCCGAAATCTTTTCGACATATCCTTGCATATCTGCGACTAAAGAAAGAAAAATTCGTCCCATCACTGGCGTTACCTGCAAAGCCTGATGATTTGGCAAAGTATGTCAAAGGAACTATTACTTGATGAAAAATTCTACTTCTGTTATTTAAAAAGGGTAGACAACATTATTTTAAACTGCTACTTTGAAACTTGCACTTTTTCTGCCGAACAAGTTACTGACTTGTTAAAAGCAGAAGTCAGCAGCAAATAGATTTTAAAAAAAATCATCAAATTTATTCGACTTCAAAAATTCCCTGAATTTAGACTAGTTGCTGAGTGCGAGGCACTGAATATGGTTGAGCTAAAAAATTTAGCACTTGATGTCTTGCAAAAATATCAGCGTACAGAAGAACAGCATTACGTAACAAGTTACGTGCAGATTGCTCTTCGTGATTACGAAACGTGGCAGTTTGATCGTGAACAGGTGGTTTCTATTAATTCCAAAAACAACTTTAAACTCATAGAATAGGATCATGTAATAGAAAGTTGGCGCAAAGCATTTTCTGAAATCGATACTATTAACAGCAGTGCTGCAAATTTGATAAGTTACTGAAAATATAATAGCCTAAAAATCTATGCTAAGCCTTTCGGAGATTACAGAGTACTACAATTAAGAAAGGTAAAGGAGGTAGCGCAGAGCTCGCACCTGCGGTTACATCAGCTTACGATGAATGGGACAATATGTGAGCGACACATACTCGTTTCGTAACAACAGTTGTCAGTTTTATGAAGAGCGGAAGAATTCATTGTTCTTATTACTTGAACTTATCTACTAAAAATTTGGTCATTTATATATATTATAGAATTAATTTAAAAAAAAATAGCCACATTAATTTTCGATATATGGCCAATTATCAACCTGTTCGTGCATCATCAACAATCAGTTTTAAATCGGTTGTATTAAAACACATCTGCGCAATACACCATCGCGAATGCGGAATTGTCCCATATGGATAGCTCTGAAAATATTTAAATATTGACAAAATTTTCGATTTTTGACAACGTACATGCGTATTTGTCCGTCATCAACAAACACTTTTATTGCAGTCGCGCTAGTACCATTTACGCAATTTGCATTCCAGAATGCAGTTTTGCCTCATTTTCATAGCATCAAAAATAACTGAAAATTGGCAAATTTCATCATTTGACAATCATCCATCTATCTGTTCACTCGTCATCTGGGAACTGTCCTATGATAGTCGTATGAGCACACTTTTGACGCAATACACTATCGCAAATGTAGAACTGCCGAATTTGCATATCGCCGGAAAAATTAGTAAAAATGAATTTTATTTGATTTTTGGAAGAATGATTGCGCATTCGCCCTTTTCCTTTGTATTACTTAAGTTTAGGTTTTGAGCTGTGGACTTAGGGATGACGAAGCTTAACTTCAAGTGGAAAATCTGAAAAGACAGGACATGCAAAATAAACTTTTATGTCAGTCTCGTGTAAAAATTAGAGGGATTTACAATGATTTAATAGCAGCACCATCGAATTAACCTCGCAGATAAACGACAATGGAAACTG
>PQVD01002707.1:0-10652 GCA_003012265.1 Setaria equina
AAAACACCAAAAATAGAAAAAAAAAAAAAAAATTCAAAAAAAAAAAAAAAAAAAAAAAAAAAAAGCAACAACAGCAACAAAAAGGCATACATAAATAAATGTAATAACGAGTTGACAACTTCAAATCAACAAATTTATTAGTCTTAATCTTAGTTAACAATAAATTTTTCAGTCTAGATGAATCCTCTGCAAGTTTTAATAAATTTTTTAGTTTAAATTGTTTAAATGAAGAAGAAGTGATGATATATATTGCAATTGAGTAAGCCAACGCTGAGAGTTGTTTTAATTAGTGGTTGGCAATTTTAGTTTTCTGATACACTTTCATAATTCTTGTTTTTAACAAACTTTTCATTACGTCCAGAATTTTCCTTCTAATCTTTGGTCTCATTTCAAAATATTCAACTTATTAGTGAAATTTTTTCTAGAAAAAGAATGTAATGCTTACAATAAATACTGTAGAAATGGCAGAAAATAATTGATAGAATGAACTTGATTAAAGGTAAAATATCAAATAAATTAAATAAATTTAAAAGTAAACATTAAAATAGCAGATTGTCAACAAAGTTGGAAAAAGCTTAAATAAAATGTGAAAAAAAACATTCTCACAACTGGCGAGAAATGAAATCATTGATATTATGAAATTTGTCCTAAAAAATTTTTTTTACTGTTAAAAAATGTGAATAACTTTTTCAGGCAATGAAACTATGGAAAGTTGATTTTACAAAAATTAGCCATGAGCAATAATTATTTGTAAAGAAATTAATAAACAGATAACAGACGAACAAATGATAATTCGGTTATCAAAGCTAATTAAATGATATTTAGTTTTAGCACACTAATATTTCATAACACATTTACAAAACTTGATTTATTCCAAACAGATAGCGATATTTTAACTTTAAAGATTAGTAAATTTAACATGATTGATTAGCTTTGATAGACGAATCTATACTGATAAATCTAAATCCACCCATTCCATCCGAAAGCAGCATAAGGAGGATGATATCCATAATATCCAAATGGAGGAAATCCAAATCCACCAACAGGAGGATACCCACCAGCGTAAGGAAAGTAACCAGGACCGCCAAGAAACGGACTTCTGACTTTCATTTTGAAAAAAGGTGTCTTGAACTTGTATGTAGGCCAACCCCAATCCCACTGTCTTTTCACTCGTATTCTGAAACAACATTATCATATATCTAAGCACACTTAAATTCAACAGTAGCCTAATTAATGATTCAGAATTTGTTATCACAATAAGCATAAAATTGTTGAGTTCTAAGACTAAACGATGATAGTGCGTTGAAGGAACACATCTGAAGTAAATAATTCACAATATATGTCAAAAATGGAAATAACTTACGCAGAATCCTGATTGTCATTTAATTCAGAATTACTGTCAAATGATGAAGACGATACCGTAAGCACCATAGCAATAATGAATATGAATGATATCGTAAACATTTCTGCAATTTTCATTAATATTCTCTTAATTAACAATTAAAAATGAGCATTTTCATTGATAATTTTTAATTCTTAATTAAGTTTGCCTAGAATATTTGGAATAAAAATGGGTTGCAGGATGATGCAGTGAAACACTGATATCACCTAATGAAGATTAACGTTTCATGCATTTTTACAGATGTTCTCGTTCGTGATTGTAAAATAATTGAGGAAGAAATAACTGCCACTATCGGTAAACATATCTTTTATTCATTTTCTTCTCTTTTCCTAAGTTAAAAATAATTAACAAATTATAACTTATAAAATAAGATTAAAATTATTGAAATCTGAGCAGGATCATAGAGTCTTTTCTTTTTTCTTTTTTACTTTGAAATTACAGAATATTTAAATTAGAAAGTTATGAATTTTTCAAAATAGTTCAGGGAAAATTTGGATTTCTTTGAGCCTCTGCATAAACTTTTTCTATACTGTAAAATTGGAATGTATAATATCAGACCAATGATTGTTTAGAGACAGAAATGAATTGGTGAATTTATGAAGTTGAAAAAGAAAAAAAAAAATGAATTTTAAGTGAATTTCTTAATTTCTACATTTTATAGTTTTACAATAACCCAACCACTCCCATTTTAGTGGAACAAAGATTAAACCGTTTATCGATATAATTGTGATGTTGGTAGTGATAAAAAAAAAAAAAAAAAAAAAAAAAAGAAAAAAAAATGAAATTATCATTGAAATTGTTAACTATGTCATTTGTTAGTCAATTCACCGTCACTCCCATCTATCCTTCCTACACACCTTGTGATACCTTTCCTCGCCCACACGATAGTTTATTTCGCAAGAAATAAAAAAACCTGAAATTTTCATTTCACAACTTAAAACATATCAATTGAATTCCATCAAATAAAATAATTATGTGATTCATTCTTCCAAAATCCTAAAAAGTAACTATGCCGTTTTTGGTAATTTTTAATGGATACTGAACTTTTTTCTTTTTTTTTTTTTAAGAAAAAACACATTGAAATATCAAACTAGGGTTGCATTATTGATGCTAAAATTTGGCCTAGAGAGATAGCTATGTTAGGCTAATTTAATATTTTGATCAGATCATAGATAACTGTTTGTAAGCAATGAAAATCAAAAATGCTGATTAGATAGGTTCAATTAATTGAGCTAGACTAAGTTATAGCTGAAGCTACTAAAATGTGCTATGCTAAGTCATCAGTTTCGACCGGAATTACGCACCCTGACAGTAACCGTACGGAATTCTCTTTCTCGGAAATGACAAAGCAGATGCACATTTTATTTGCAAAGAATAATTTACACAGGTAAAAAAGGTAACAGTTAAAATTAAAATATAAATTAAGTAAAGATTTGAATAGCTATTTGTAAATTTCTAATATTATAATAATTAGCTGAAAGTAGCTATATCCTAGAGGCATAAATAAACAAATTCATGGCTATAATTGTAAATAAGTAAATCAATTTATGCTAATCTATCGTACTGTCATGCTAAAAAGTCTTTCGATGTGCCGTTTTTCTTCCCATTGGTTAGTAGTATCTTCTTCGGTTGCCCAAAGATCTCATCTAAATTCACAGTGATATCTCGAAATCTGTCATCAAAAATTTCCATATAACAATTCCGGAATGTAATAAATTCAACAATTACTGAGAACTAGTACATTGTTACTGCGTGAAATGGTAGGAAGTGGTGGACTGTCACGTGATTCCACGACAGTGAAATTTGCGCTCGGGAGTGCGCTTCAGTCGATCGGTGGTCGTATCGAGTCGGAAGTGGCACGAACATCACATTCCACGGTTTATCGCGTTAATTCAAGCCTGTTTGTAAATACCTATTATCATCTGTTCACTGCATATTTGGGATCTGAATCTTCTGAAATCCTAACTCGGAGTTAGATCAGAAAATCAAGCTTAATTAATCCGGTGTTAATTTCCTTAACAAATTAATCTTCGAAATCAGCTCTAAACAGTTGAAAAGTAAGCATAAACTTGAAGTGATTATCGAATGAAAACGTATGAAAAGTTTGACATTAGAAAATATGAATAGAAAAAATTTGATCCGAAGTGCTCTGATAGATTAGAAAGTCAAATATTCCAGTGATTAACAGACTACATTCTAGCTTCTGCTATAAAAGACTGAATCGTCCAGAATAGATTAAAGACAATAAGATAAGCATTGAAATAATGAAAATGTCTTGCTTATTTTCAACATTTTTCAAAAATTATTATCAGCTACAAGCGTGTCGTTGCTGTTAAAATAATCAATGTATGTGCACTACCGAAATCAGTTGCCGAAAAATTCCTACCTCGTGAATTATTATTCACGCAAATTGCTCGACATCCTCATATTGCCCGAGTAAGCTCATAGTTCGCACTAGTTTAATCTAGTTTAGCGATTAGTTAAAATCACTACTAGTTTCCTTATTTCGGTACTTATCAAACGATGATCAAAATCTCTAACAGATCACTGAATTCTGCTGCCTTTATTATCAGTATCCAATCAGAATTAATCAAAATAAATCAAAACTGATAGTCTATTGGACAAAAGCACAAGCAAAAAAAGGCTTTGCTTAGGTCTTTTTTTTTTTGGTTTCTTTCTAGACTAGAAGTTATTTTTATCAAAGTTCAGGCACTATCAATCCAAATACCTCATCCAACTAAAATTATCATCATCAGTGAATACTATTTCGGTGGAACTCTACTCGATCTAATTCTCCGGCAGAAGCAAATTCCTGGCAAGTTAAATTGTTCTTTTTTTTTTTTTTTACTTTTAATAATCACACTTTTGAGGGTAGTAAAAAGTATTGCAGGTTATGCAAGTCTAGCAGCTAGGCAAAAAAAAAAAATATTAGATTTGCGCTTTATGTAGTTAGTTTTATCAAGGTGACAATTTCACCTCAGATAATTTTTTGGAAATTAACAAAACATCCAATGGTTTTCTTTTTTTGTAAACTTCAACTCCACCTGTCAGAATTTCCACAAGCCTGCCGGTTGTTTCGTCAATTAACAGAAGCTGTCCATTATCTTCACGATCGCGGCGTTGTACATCGTGATATCAAAGCCGAAAATGTACTTCTGGATTCAAACGGTGATGTGAAACTTATCGACTTCGGTTTTGCTCGCTATATCAATCAGAAGGAAAGATCGAAATCTTTCTGTGGCACAAAGCCTTATTCAGCACCAGAAATTGTTCAGTTAGCTTGTTTGAAATTTTTTCGCACTTAGAACATGATAGTTATGTTAATGAATTGGCTTTTAATAATCATCTGGCTTAATCAACATAAGCACCAGTCTTATTATTACTATTATTATTGTGGCAATCAAATACTTTGCTAGAAATAAATATTAAAATTCAATTTTTAATTAAATTTCATATTAGAAAAATTTTATGATTAATTTTTCATGAAATCTGAATTTAGACATCAACCATACGATGCATATGCCAGTGACTGGTATGCGATGGGTGTTCTACTTTATACGATGCTTACCGGAAAATGGCCTCATGTTTGCAGCTTTCATTAAAATATTTCCATGTAGATGGAGGCTGTTCATTTTGAAGCTAGACTCAAACAAATGCATATTCTTTAAGACTAAGTCAGAATCGATGGCTCAGCTTCTGACTAGTCTTGAGGAATACATCTGAGTCTAATTTTCACTGAAACTATTCATTAGTGGAATTGAAATTTCTTTCTGGAAAGTAAAAGTGAATTTTTTTTTTTCTTTTTAGGATCCACATGAAAAAAATAAAATGCAGTCAAATTATGTAATCTTCTCGACCGGAATACCATCTCGTGCCGCTCGAGCTCTAATACTGTGTCTGATGAATGAAGATTCTCGATTTCGTGGTACTTACAACACAATCCTGAACAGTGAATGGATGAAGTTTCAAAATAAGTGGCTCATTACAGATCAGCATTTCGTTTATGAAGTTATCCGAACCAGTTAATACATTCTCTCATTTTAATTAATAAGCCTTGTTGATGTATGAAATAAAGTCATGTATATATACAAACATCATAGCTTTCATTCATAAATGAAGGAAGTCACATCTACCGATACCGAAATTTCAAAACTTTTTCAAAGCACTTTCGATGATACCTTGGTATGTAACCTGTAAAATTTCCTTTTTTTTTCTCCAAAAAAATTAGCAAAATTAGCTACCCTAAACTAAAGCAATATTTAATATGAAAGAAATAGTTAAGTATGCACAGAGAATCTCCAACAAAAACATTAAATGGTGCAAAAGTTTACTACAGATCAAAATTTTACTAATTATCATTATTACCTTTTCCCTTTCATTAACTCTAATCTAGCACCTTCAACTGTTCATCATTTCCTTATTTGTTTAAGTTACCGCCTTCTAGTGCAAACTAATTCAATCTTGTAGCAATGACATACAGACCTTTTAATGTAATTTAAATGTGATGAATGTGAAAGCTTTTCCATTGTTTTATCCATTTAGCCTGATGAGTTAAGACTAAAGTATTATAAGTTAAGGCTAAAATGTCGTAAACAGTGCTTATTAATGCCTTTTATTCTCACTATTTTTGGAAAACGTTTGTTTATCACTTTGCTGATAGCACTTAGTTTTATTATTAGCCAGCTAGATATCCAACCATATTCATTCCTCTTTAGTTGCAGTCAGTCTTGGTGTAAATCTTCTGCTTGGCTGCACAAAACATATTGAGATGCTTTTAGGTTAATTTCAGTTCAGTGGTAGAGAATAATATATATTGGAATTCATATTATTCTGAAGTAATTTTTTGTAAAATGCTAATGCCTTCAAAAGTTGATTAGTTCTTCATAATGTGTAATTTTAGACAATTATTTTAATCTAATAGGTAATCGAACTACCTCTACTGGCATGAATAATCTTCCTGGTTACTACTCATTTATAAGATTTAAAATTTCTTCCAAATTTTTAATTTCTTCATTCATCTGAGTCCATTGTTAATTAGTACTATTGCCTGTGCACCTGTCTTAATTAGTTCTAATTAACTGCTCACAGTTGGATAAACTTGAGAACTGATAATCAAAAGCTAAAATAATGCATTTAAGAATTTTCTATTTTTATGCATATACGTTTGTTGCCATTTTTACTTTATCATTTTTAAATTGCTCTCAGACTGATAATTTCTAGGCGATGAAGTTTTCTTTAAGCAATTTTTTGATTTGATATTGTTAGCGATGGTCATAAATATGCTGAAAATTAGTTTTAGGACTAATTAATTTATTTTTACAAAACGAAGAAATGTGTAGAAATCCTTTAAATTAGAAAAAGATTCTTCGGAAAAAAACGGCAACTTAAGAAATTGTACCTGAAGTAATTTCGGCAAAAAAAAAAAATTCATATTTCATCTTTTTTCATTTTTTTTTTTTCTTTTGAAGTCTCTACAGTGTGGCAGCATAACATCCAAGCATATTTCAACTAAAACTTTTGCAATTTCTTCCACGCATTGTTCTCCATCAGATGCATCAAAAGAAGCCTTCATACCTTTTGCATTTGCCTTTCTGCTGGCCAAATGATGCTGAAACGAATGATGATGCAATTTCAAAAAGAGCCTAGGGCTGGAAGTGAGAGAAAACGAGCCCTGATTAAATACTATTTGTAATTTTAGCCAAAGAAGAACGGACGAATGAATATTTACAAAATTTTACTCCTTCAATCTTGTCAACTGTCCTTGCATACCTGAGAATTGTTATCGGAATTTAGTACAACAGTTGAGGGAGGATATGTTGGTGATTTTCCGATCAGGGATAAAGTTTGAGAAATATATTAATTTATTCTTTCACTTTAATAAAATATTAGCTGTTATCTGTGCTACTATCAGATCACTATTTCTTTCAACTGCAACCATAGACTGAAACTTTTCGCAACTTGGCTACTGTATCGTTTCAGCTACTGTAAGCAGAGTGAATTTCAGTTTGGTCTACAAAATATAACGTTTGAAAACTCCCTAAAATTCCGGAAAAAAATTTAGCTAGCTATCTATCATAAAATGCCAAGTGGAGAATAATCTAGGTCTAGACTGATTTTAATAGCATGAGTAACTTTTTTTTTAGTCCGGTCGTCCGGTCTCTATTCAGGTAAACGTTTTTAAACCAATATAAACTTCTAACTTTTTACAATTATGTGTCATCCTCCTTTAAAAAAAAAAGCTGCCACATTCAGTTTTTCTCTGGGAAATATTGAAAAATAAATTATTAAAATTAGTGTCAAGTCTTACTAAATGATTAAACTTTTTGTACTGGCTGTTCGAGAGATGAAACAATATTTTAATCTACACTGTAGAGTTCGTTCTAAGCACTTTGGTGATTAGTTCACATGGAATTCAAAAAGTACTTCCATGAAATCAGTTTGATAATGATAATTCTGTTGATATTCGATGTTTTAAGTGAGGAGGTAGATGATGCATTTTCATATTCAGACTAAATGTTTCAAGACATCAAAGTAATCTAGCGCAACTTTAAAAAATTTCGCAAAACGTGTTCAAGCCGTAGGTTTACAACTGGTTTGCTAAATTTTGAAAGCATAATCATAGGATACATTGCTGCGTAATTGTGCAATCAAACTTCCCTGTATGAAAATTATTACATCCCTTGCTTATTAGTAAAGTGTATTGTATTATTATTTTGTTAATCATTTGCAACTACATATGGTGTTTTATCGTATCACCCGCAAAAATCTTAAGCTATGCAACATTACACTTTCAATGTTTAGTTTTAGGTAGCAAAATAAGCTTCAGATGACGACAATTTGTGACTTATTTATTTTGGATTATCACTATATTACTATGCAATCATTAAAAATGATTGCAGCAATGTTCGAGAAAAACTACAAAAGGAAGGGTTTATGCAGAAAAGCATTTAGTTTAAATTTAGTCTAATCATTTTCCACCAAAAAGTATATGCTAGCTACAGTAGGACAATATCTGCAAGTAATTCGATATTCTTTTATGTAATCAATATGTATATATATGTTATCATCAAAAAAGTATCTATTTCGATAGTTTAGAAAGGCGAATCATCAATGATGGAACGTTGAATGCTATCACTTATCCTTATCCTGTAAGATGATGATAACGAGTTACTATCTTTTATTCATCTCAAAATAGTTAAAATTAGTATATTATGCAATTTCTTGGTGAGGAAAAAAACGATATTAAGCAGTGATGAAATATATGGCAAGAAAGGCTTACAAATAATTTAAATTAAATAACTTAGCTTAACTCATAGAGAGCAAATTGCAGAGCTGCCTCCTGAGATGTCTAAGAGATCTAGGAAAAAGTATATCTCTTTTATCACTTTCCTGAAATTTCATTATAGGATAGTGATTATTTGAATATTAAAAAGATTTATTGTTTTGTCATTTTTCTCATATCGTTAATGTTTCTCTTTTCTATTGGCATCTTTGACCGCGGCAACTTCCTTCATTCCGAGAATTCGTTTCTAAACACTTTCAATTACAGGACAAAAAAAAAAAAAAAGAAATAATCATCCTGCATTTTGAAATAGATTCATATTTAGGCTGAAAATCTGTTACACAAGTTCTAACGAATTCTCATCTATACAATTACTGAGAAGCAATTTTTCGATGATTAAATAAACAGTTATTATGCCTGTGCTACTTACACCATGCGAACTACTGGAAAATAGTTTGAAAATTACAAATCAATCAAATAATCTTAAAAGAACCTTTGCATTGCTATTATATTCATTGATAGCTTTATTACAGCCACTGACAAAATCAAATAACAAATCATAGAAGAATGTGAAGAGAGAGCTGAATGAAGGACGATTTTTTGGAACCATCCAACAGCTATTTATTAATGTCTACAAGAAATGATAAGTATTATATCATTATCATTTAGGAAATTTTCAATTAATTATTTTAATAAAGAATTTTATATTAAAAATTACATAAAAGGCATTTTAACTCATTTTTATAAATCAAAGAAAGAGTTTTGAAATTTTTACCAAAAGAAAATCTGGTATTTTTGGTTCCATACTTCTTTGTACTGTCATTCGTTTACCGCGTGCCAAGAATTTTGATAATCTAAGACAGTAAGAAATTTTAAACAATTAAAATTTTGAACGTTTCCATTCTGAATTAGACTTATTCATATTACTGTATGTTATTTATCTAAAAATGAGCATACCCGTTCGGATCTTCAATTGGAACTTTTTCCAACGAGTACGGTAGTCTTCCAGGATTTAAAATTTCAAATATCACACAACCAAATGACCAAACATCTGTTTTAATATCGAATTGACCGCATTCAAGTGCTTCAGGACTCATCCATCTCCAATGTAATGAACTAAGATCTGAATTTTTCGGCTGAAATTAGATAAATACTGATTTTTATGAATGCTATCCAAGTTGATCTTTACTCATCTGTTCTGGATAAGTGATGAATAAGAGTCAAATCAGTAGATTTATTTTTAGGAAACATCACATTTTATCGTTCTACTGAATTTCAACCTAAACTTTTTTTTTTTTTTTTTTTTTTTTTTTTTTTTTTTTTTTTTTTTTTTTTTTTTTTGTTTTTTTTTTGTTTGTTATTTGGTTTTTTTTTTTGCAGCATTCATAAAACGTCAGGTATACCAGTTTACTCAAAATGGAAAGATTTAGCATGTAATCAGTAATTTTAATAGCCATCGAATACTGATGCTGTACATAAACAAGAATATTTGCTGCCCGAAGATCTCGATGGCATAAGTTATTATCTTCAAGATAACGCATTCCAGCTGCTATCTGTAAATTCAATTTATCATCATTATCAGGCTAGAACAGGTACGATAAATTAAATTGTCTCTTCCACTGATCTAGTCTTAACAATAATGAGTAGAAGAGAAAATACTTTTTTGGGAAGCTTCTGGAAAATTTGAATAAGTCTCGATTGGTGAGCAATGTGAGGAAGAAATTTGCTTGGAAAAGTATCAACTCCTTTAATACTTCTATGGAAAGGATCAAGAGCTAGGTCATTAAATAGATACCAACCTGGTACATTATCTCGAAGTTAGAACGATATGATAACGGTGGTAGTCCATCTCTTTTACGCATTACAAGTGCAACATCTAGTGGATTTCCACATATAAATTCATATGCCACCCATGGACCGTATACCTGAAATTCACCTGTTCATTAATTTTCAGCAATTGAATAAATT
>PQVD01002715.1:0-26710 GCA_003012265.1 Setaria equina
AATTCCGAAAAACTACATGCAATAACGAGAAAGCTGAGGAGTGGTGGTAATAAATGAGTTAAGTGAGGCACTAGTATTAACACAAATGATCCCGGTCAAACTTGAAATATGAGAGAAATTGTAATATGAAAAACAAATAGAAATGTGAAGATGGCTAAGGGCTCAAGAAACCCTCCAAGTCAATACACCTTGACCAACCAATATCAATAAAGTTAACTTATTTCTAACAGAAATATAAAAAGAAAAAGAAAAAAAAAAAAAAAAAAAAAAAAACGATGCTTTCAAAACCAAAAATTTAATAATTTTATTTGCTCATTATCGTGATGGAAGATCAATGAGCAAATGCCTTCTGAGACTTCACGCAATAAAATAAATAATGAAAAAAAANNCTGCAAAAAAGCAAAAAACAATTTCACAGGAATAATAAACAGTAAAAATAAAAAAAGAAAAAGAATAAATAAAAAAGGGGAAAAAAAAAAGAAAAAAGAAAGAAAAAGCAACGTTAGGTAAGGGAATCGCATGTACACACTGTAGTAATGATTTGCTTATTTGACTGATTGATGATCGCTGTTATGATGGAGGGAGTTTACCGCTACACTTAGTGCCGACCGTGTTCACTTGATTGCCGATATTCACTGCCACCACTGTAATGTCGTAGTCCTCGAGATCCACCTCCGCCACCACGCCCACCATTCGAACCATTACGCATACTAAATCCGCCGCGTGACAAGCCTAAAAGAATCCTTCTGCTTAATACAGATATCATGATTTGAAGAAATGTTCAACAATTCCATAAAAAGAATATACTTTAACATGAACCAAATCAAACCCCTTCCCCCAATTAAAGACACTGTTATGAATAAAAACAAACGATTATTTTAATCAAAGCAATATGGAACCTTGCAATGGAGGGCCTCTGTGTATAAAGGAAGTACGAGAGTTCATCTGCCCACCCTTCTGCTCAGAAAGAGTAGCTTCTCCATCGAATCCAAGTGAATCAATTTTCAGATGTATTAGTGAAAGTGCTCGTTCCTGAAAAGGCAGTAATTCACAGGCAAGATGCCTTTTGCTTTAGGGAAATATGCAACTTAATGTGCTTATGATGCACAAAAATATCAACATTTTTTGCAAAAAATCAAAGTTTCTTTCTCCATATTTTACCAAATTCAGTTTCCAACAAACATTCCTTGAGAAAAATGAATTTCACTTCATTGTAATTCAACAATGTGCAATGTACCAATATAAAATAACTTCTGAAGATAACCTTAACTTACTTTTCTTGCAGCATTGAACGCATTTTTTGCACCTTCCGGGGTTCTCATGACTACAAAAGCAAAAACAGTCCGCTGCGGATCTGTAGTGTCCATTACACGACGAGGAACATTTACTGCAGCAACGTGTCCAAATTCTAAAAAAAACACATAACGTGATACGTACCAAACTCTAACTGCAATAACTGCTCTCCAAATGAATCATCGCAATATGAACCGACTTACTTTCAAACTCGGAACGTATATCTTTTTCAATTGCAGCTGCGCTTTCAGGAATAATGTTACGAGTTATGCCACCCACATAAAGCCGACAACTGTCTTCTAAAACATTTCGAGCAATTAGTATCGGAATATAAAACCAAAAAAGAGGAAGCTAAAAAAATCCCCATAATTTCCTACCGCAAGAGCTATTTAATCACTCACCAAAGTTCGTATGAAGATTTGCACTGTTTGAAGACAACGAAGTCTGATTCTGCATTACAGGCAAACGGACTGGTGCTTGGGCTGTAGCCTGATTCATGTTCTGTAACTGAGAAGTAAGACTTGCTGCAGTTGTCTGATTACCACCGACCAATTTAGCCCATGTTTTTGGTGCTGAATCAACCGTAACTGAATTCGAATCTTCCGTCTGCAAACCAGTTAGCTTGTTTAATCACGGGTCGCCATTCTAAAAGTCCCCGCCACTGCAAAGATAAGAAAAAAAAAAAAAGCATCCGGTATAAATACTATTACTAACAACTTACATGTGCCTCTTCAGTAGAACTGTCGTCCGATTTGTTACTAGCCATGTCGTTTATTTGATGCTTTGCATCATGAACCATAGTGTTTGCATTCAGTGCTGGAATGGGTTCAAGATGTTGCTCCTTCTTCAAACTATCAGGTGACGGCTCGACAATCTCAGTTTCTGGAAATCACCATCATAATGGAACTTAGGTTAGCAGTTTTTTTTTTTTTTCTACAGCATGAAACTTCCTTATGTAACTAAATTGCAATGACGGAATCAATACGATCGAAGTTAAATATTTAGAATACGGTTAGGACCACCGAGAGACCACGATGGAAAGTGAAAAAAGAGAAAAACTCCCAGCCTCCAAGTCTTTTTTTTCTCTCATATGCTTTCTTTCGACAGGAGCACAACATTACACAAAGATTAGGGCATGCAACCTCCCAGGATCCTGACTGGTGGATACATGCAATGACTATAAACACCAACGATTATGATTTCCAGAGACGGTCTGAGTATGACCATTGATTTCTCCAGCTTCACCGTTTGTTGCAGCATTCTCCTCACTTACAATCTGCGTCTGAACATCTAAAAAGTAAACTAATAAGCAATCAGTGTGAATAGCTATTCTTCATTTTCTTCTATTCTATAACTGAAATTTCGGCACTTGCATATCCCTCAATATTGAAAAACTGTTAATCCTACAAAATGCTTAAGAAATAACTTGACGCTCAATATTACTTATGCAGGGCGTCTTCCAATCAACTTGGAATCACACACATAATATGAGGCAAACAAGAGACTCCGGCAGCAGATACGCAAAACACTTCATCTGACTTGATTTTTCAATTTAGTTTGAAATTTCTAATCTAATATGTCTCGTTTATGATTTTAACTATGCTACTAGAGTTTCCAGGACAGTGTTCCGCCATACTTTTATAGCAAAAGCAGCTTTCTATATGCAACAGACTATGATGTCATTAGCAAACAAAGAAGTATAGAAACCGTTCTTCTGCGGAGAAATGATGGTGTCACCGAAGGCTCGATCAAGCCATTGAAAAACATCATTATGGACATAGTATTTCTTTGGAGTCTGTGGACAGAGAATGAACGTTTGCAAGAAACGCCTTCCAGGATTATCGCCGACAGAAAGTTCACCGCAAACCTTAACACCTTTTATTTAATACTCAAGTTTTTGAAATCCAGACAGAAAAATCACCTTCAAGTTACCACTATTTTTTAATCTCTCCTACTGTCTAAAAGTGTCAAAAAGAAAATAATGAAAGATTCCGTAACTTACTTGTATGACTAAACCATTATTCATGGTGGCAGTACCACTGACAGTATAAATTCGTGCTTTGCAGTCAACAAAAGCCAAACGTTCGATCGCTTTCTGTATTTTCTAGAAATTAACTCACTGCAATGAATATATTTTGTGCGTAATTTCCTCGCCTTTATGAAACTAGTATGCTTCTTAAAGAACATACAAAAAATCATAAATTAGAACCTGTTGTCCCTGAACAGGTTGATCCGTATCGTGAGCAAAGTATGACTCATGGCTATAGAAGCGGAAAACATCTTGTGGTCTTTCTGACAGCATTGTATAGTACTGACGAACAAATTCACGTCCAATTTCTCAAAAATAATAATACAATGAGAATATCACAATTGGAGCAGTGCTGCCTTTAAAAAGGCTTAAAAATACACTGTTCCAAGTCAAAAAACTATGTCATATTTGTTCAATAATTCATGAGTCAAGCACAATTGACGTTTCTTTTGGAAGTGGAATAATACATCACCTTATAAACGTGAGAATACACTACAGATTGAGAACAGTGAACGGCATTACATAGAATAATAATACAAGACAGAGTGAATTTCTAAAGCTTTAAACAAATCAATGACTGGTAGGTGACAGGAACCGAACCACAATGACAAACACTCACAACTTTTATCTGGGTACGGAGGGCATGAACTTCCGCTGTGATATGAGAAACACCGATCAATCCTATCATCACTGTTTGGTTGCAATAAACTACTGATACATCATGTTGGATCCATCGATAAATGTAGGAATTAGTGTTATCATAAAATATACAGTCAAGTAAATTTAATGGAAAACCTTTCGGCGATGGCTGTGGTGTTTTGGCAACTTCATTTGTACGGCCATTTATAACATCACCAACTCCCTCCATCTTCATATTGGACAAAAACGACCGCTGCAAACACGCGATTCCTGAACAAGATCTTTACAAGTAACAACCGTGCCAGATACCATATGTTATGTAACTAGCTTGACATACAAAACGAAATCCCTAGTTTCTTGAGGAATGCCATTAACACTGATGTAGAGAACTTTAATCCTTGTCTAAACATGCATAAAAGTAATAAAGAATAAGTGATCAACGGCGAATTCAAATACAAAGAATACATAATATACAACGTAGTACACATACTTTAAACCCCCTCCCTAATATGAAACAAAAACAATCCAATTCCCACTCCACATAACAAAATCCACAAACAAATAAAACATAAAATGCTCACAATAAGTACCTATCTTTTTCAATTACTTTTAATTTACTACATCATCATCCCAAAGTGGCTACTACTTACAGTAAAGGTAATGCTTTCTTTGCGCAATATTCGTCAAAAGTAAAATAAGCTAGGACACCAGTATCACGATGGCACAACTAGAAAGAGTTCTTCTTTAGCTTCTAGTTTAGCTATAGCGCAGTCAATACGGTCAGTCGTTTCTTCTATTTCTTCTCGAATGCCAGTTGGTCAACAACTTGACAACAAGATAAGAGACAACATACTACTCAGTGTGGTATTAAACAAAGGTCACAAGATGGAACCCACACATGGCTAAAGCACTCGTTTTACATACGAACTTTAAATGCTTAACACTAGCCAGCTACTACTGATATTTAAAAAGAAAATCTGTGCGTTGCGAGTGAAGCGATTTCAACCAATGTCTGCGGACTTTCGAACTACATCTAAATATATGTTGGAAATAATAAATGAGTGAGTGAGCAACTTTACTATGACCTCTGTAATCTCTTGACAATTGATATCTCAATCCTGTTTCTAAACGATATTAACACCCAAGCACCCGGACATCCCCATCCAGAGATCTACTTCACTCGCCCAACAATAACGGAGACAAGTTGCATTACTCACCTTAGTTGCACATCACTTCCGTTTCCGCCTGTCAACTGAATTTAGACCACCAAATTACTCAGCCAAAATGGTATGATAATGATTACCACATCGACTCACTTATATGATGCTTTACGATAACATGCTGAAGAACTGAGTCAAGGAAACAAACAGAACTGCACTGAGTGAGATCTATGACATCATTCATACAGCTTCAAGGCAATTTATATCAGTCTGTAGAAATCTAAGATTTTACTGAATTTGAAAATAATGTTATCCTATCGCATTTCGGAAAATATAAGCATACAGTACTGCTGCATCTCAGGAGAGAGACAGAATTCTCCGAGTAACCTTGCCCACCATGAATTCATTTCACTTTAAACTGGACCTCCAGGCGTTAATCATTGCAAAACGCGGCCCGTCCCAAAATACGGTAATGACGATGTGCACAGCGCAATCCCTAAGAGAGTGCAAGGCAATTAAAGTCCGACAAGAGATCATTATGATGAGTAATGGAATAGTGGTCATCTATTCTAAAATCTTCATGATTCCTCCGAGAATAATGTGATTAGCAGCAGATTATGGGTACTCGTACAAATTTCTTAGACTCGGCAGAAGACAGTTTATGGGTGCTTGTTCAAATTTCTCAGACCCGGCGGAAGATACTGAAATTAAGATAGACTGTCGCCATTTCAAGTACTCCTCGCAAACAAAACGTCTTTTACCTTCACTTTCTACATGCCATAAGTGGGAATAAACGACGCAACAGAGAACATATCGTTAATCAAACCATACTTTGTTTGAGATCCCGCAATCTATATTACTGGTAGGTATAAGTGGCGCTTTTACCACCGCATTATTTTGAAAAGCCCGAACACGAAGAATCACTTCCAATGCTCCCTAGTCTCAAAATGTAACATTTTCGCACAGGGCTATTAAAACATATGGCTAGCGCAATAATTCCATATTTGATTAGACTCCAGAAAAAGGGAACGCCTCGTTCTTTAATTTGCCGTACTCAAGTCAAATAATCCAGTACACACTGTAACTCACGTATGCCAACACCTGCTGATAACCCGTCCCCAACCGACCTAGGATCACTTATCATGACGACCGTCGCAAATTGATCGCGTAACTGTGGAGCGTGTCACTACGCGACAATTAGCTCCGCCTGCTTTAATATTTTGCGAACATATCCATGAAAAATTTCATGGATGCGATTAGTTGGTGTGACGGTGTTTTACGGTAACTAACTTGTTTGGTCCTTAAATCATTCATCAAACGTCAGATGCGAATATTATTAATGGTTGTTTTGCTTATTTGGTAAAATTTGTAAGCATGTAATTCATCGAAACGCTTTGTTAATAGTGATGATAGGCCGAAAAAAAGGTTTCAGAGTTGATAACTTTACTCATAAAATTATTCATAGTTAAAAAATGTGAAGCAAAATAGTGTATTCCTAATTTTATCGACACTTACTTCCTAACATTGCACGCATCCTTTATTTGATACATGAAAAGGTCGGATTCATTTTTGTCATTAGTGTCAGTTTTTCAATTGTTGCAATATGTGCAACCATTGCTTTTGTAAGTGCATATTGTTGTTTGATATAATTATATGAGATGTTCATCTGATGAGAGCACAGAATTAGACTTCAGTTGCTGTAATATGAGAGGAATTCGATGTCCATACGCTATCCTGACAGCTTGCTCACAGTCCCATGCATTCGAAGAAAGGCGTTTTACAGTTCCAAATTCGGAAGAAGAAGCAATGAAGATTGGACGATCAGTTGCTCGCTGGAAGCCCAGTTCGGATAATGCTATTTTTGATTGCAAGGTTGTCAACAAAATATTTTTTCGAAAATAACTCTGGCATATTGGCCTTAATAAGTATAATTAGGATTACTTCGGTAAAATTGATGAATCTAATGTTCCACATCCTTTATACCACATTATATTCTTGTCTTCTCTTAGATGGTATTAAAGTAAATATTTAAAGGTGTTATCACGAAATCATGCAGTCTTATGGCATGAGGAGGGTTGTTTTCTTCTCAAAGATACAAAAAGCAGCAATGGAACATTTGTTAATAATGACCGGTTATCGAAAAGCGCGGAGGAAAGTTCCCCACGACAAATATATTCCGGTGATATATTACAGTTCGGTGTGGAAATTTCCGAAAATGCCAATAAAGGTACATTTTATGTTCACAATAATTTTTTTTATTTAACTTCGAGCCATAAGGAGCCGCCGAATGAAAGTAATTTGTAGCTAATTTCATGAGGAATTTCACTTTTTGTTGGTTATGTTGTATTTCTTGACACCTTTCAAAATTAAATATTTCAGTGACTCATGGTTGCATTTTGGCTATGATACGCCTTTACGATGTGAACGGTGAGGAGGCTTGTGCCCCAGATAATATGGATATTAATGGTTATTTAAGAACGCATGACAGTGATTGTATGATGTTTCCACTAGTTGATTCCCATCAGCTCTTTCAGTTGCAGCATTATTTGCGAGAAGCAATGTATCGGGAACGTTCACTCGAGCAAAAACTTGCCATGCTAGAAAATATCCTTTCCTCTACTGAACAAGCAGCGGAATCAAGTTGCCAAGTAGGTGGCTATTGTTGTTAGGTTTCAGGCGAAATAAAAAAGGATGAAATAACTCATCATTATAAGCATTCCAAATATTTTTGGAAATTGTGGCAGGTGAAAGGATGGCCTTTATGATTGAAGACTTTACCCGTTCTTTTCATCGGCATTTATTTTAAGTTATTTTTGCAAAATTTTTGTCTTCAATAAAACTTGATTTGTCGAAAAACGTGATTTTGACATCGAACTATGTTAAATCCGATGATTAGAGCGGAAGAATACTGAACATTATTTCTTATCTTTAACATTGCTATTTCAGGCATTGATAAGCGAAGACCAGTTATTATCACGAATTGAAATGCTGGAAGGGCAGCTTGCACTCTATTCGAAAAATACGATGAGTGAAAAAGTAAAAGAACAGATGAGTGACTTGCTTGTGGACAAAAACAAATTTGAATCGCTTGCAAAAGAGTCGTTACGTAGAGCACAGGAAGAAAGATGTGAAGCTTTGCAACGTCTTGCTGATGTTGAAAGAAGCCTAATTAATGCCGGTACTTAATTTGCTGAGAGAATCCGAGTCCACAGAAGCAGAGTAATTTCATCTCACTAATTGTTACAAACATTCCAGAGGAAGAATCATCCGTTCTGAGGCAGCGAGTTGCTGATCTAGAAAATGAGCTTACTGTGGCGGTGGATGCAAACAGTTCTTTAAGAGAACATGTATTACAGTTAAAAAAGCAGTTGAAAGGAATGGAATTCAAGTATGGAGATCTGGAAGACAAGGATTTCTCGGTATGCTTTTTTGTTACTTTTCACTGGTTTCGGGGAGCTTCTGTTTCTGTTGCTCAGCATGGATATTCGAAATGTTGTGTTTTGATTATCATGGGAAATACCGGTACGATCTGATTAACAAGTTACATGGAAATCTATTATTCATTCCATGCTGATCTTTATATGATTTCAGGCAATTCCATTTTGTGAAAAACCCGAGAAAAAAGATGAAGTGAAAATATCGGACTCACAGTACCTCAGTACATCACAGGGAGAAAACGGTAGTGTCTCATTTTTCTCATTCATTATCAATTTCCCATTTATTTTTCTTTGATTTATCCAGTGCCATTTCCTTCCTCAAGTTAAATTTGATGGCTTTTTCTCTTCCTCGGGTAAAACAAATCATGGACACTTTCAGGTTATGCTAAGTTATATTTTTGTGACGAGAAAAGCCAAGCAATGCTGGAATTAAAGTTAACACCTTATCGACCGAACGGTGACTTTGCCGTAAGTTTTGGATTTCTACAACATCTCTTGCACTTCAGTTGTGAGCTGCATTTGTAATTCCGCTTCCAATGGAAAAGCAGAACTGTAGGGACAATTAAAAGTAAAAAACTAAGGATTAATGAGGCATGGAAGGACTTGGTATTAAAACAATTTGAATATGTCTCATCTGTAGTTGATGTTAAATCACCTGATTTCAGGCCCTGTTGCTGTGTGCACTGCCACTTTTCTCGGTAGTGTTCATCATTTACAGTCTTGGAACGACCATTGCATCTTCCATAATGAGCAAGATTAAAAGAGAGTAGGTAGTACAAACTGTTATCTTCTGCTTCACTTTGTAAAGATCATGTATATTTCACTTGTGCGACTTAAAAACCAGGGAAAAATCTGTTACATCCTTGATGATTCGTTATATTCTTGATTATACACAAAATGTTGATGACTAATATGCCAGAGCGATACTTGGAAAACTCTCCACTTTTTTCTATTACTTTATCTTCGCGTCCGCTTTGCCATTTTAAATAGCTTGTGAACTTAATGCTCCTTACCACTCCTTTGCAACAAACAGCACTAAAAAAACTGGGTAATTTTGCGGTCACGCAAGTATATTTTCAATATATTTGCCATATATGCGGGTTACAGAAAGCAGTACACATACACTGCCAGTGGCTAACTGACAGCATAATTAAGGCGCAATCAATTCATAATGATAAAATTTCAATAATTAGATGAATTTCCCATATATGTATATATATACAAATCCATTCTCCCTTTATGAGACCTGTATGTTGGGTAATGTTGTTCACGATTTATCAATACTGAATGAATAGGAAGTATAAAATATCAAGCATCTAAATCTTTTATCAAATACAAATAACAGTATCTAATCCGGCCTGTATATAGTGTGAAACGACGACAATATCAAATAACAAATGTCTTCACCAAATCTGAGTTTCGCGAACTTCGCCAATTATATTACTTGCTTTGTTGAGAGCCTAAAGAACAACTGTTATCTAGGAAATCTAAAGGGAAATCTTTGAAAAATGAGCAGTAATATAACGTACGCTAAGCATTTCAGCTGCTTCCTTTCTCCTTTGAGCCATAACTGGACTTTCACTAAGTAGCTCCTCAATTATTTCACGTTTGTACAACTGCTGTACGAGTTCGCTTTGTAGATTGTCCTAGAGAACGATAAAATTAATACTGTCCCCAAGCATAATCATGAGGAAACCCTTTTACTAGGCTTCCATTAATTTAAATTACTAAATTGTACTAAGAGAAGTGGTTTTACCTACACATGCATAGCTGGTAAGATATTTAGTGTGAATAATGAAAAGAAAACAAACGCACGCGAACATAATTCACTAGGAAATGCATAATAGCTTTGGGTACTGTGTCTTGAACATTCTTTCTCACAATCATAAAATAGCATCGGATAAGTCGTTCTGAAAAAAAAAAACTGCGTAACTACTGTAGGAGTTCACTATATAAATTATACTAGCCGAACTTTTTCTAACAAAAAGCAGTAGTTTGGCAGAAAATTGAGAGGTATACTTATTTGTAAAGTATACGGAAAAAGAGAAATTTTTTAAATTGCAAAGGAAAAGAGAAAAAATAAGGGAAAAGTAACATAAGTAATCCCGAACGTTTAAAAAGGAATGTGTATCTAACAATATAGAGAATAAATATACAAGAATTAGGCATGGGGACCTATACAGAGATTTAACAGCAACCAGCCAATTATGAAACATTTCTGATTTTGCTGTCACGCATAAACCTTCGCTCAGATTATCTGACGAAAAGTGCCCGCATTTAACTTATGAAAGATCAGTTTGGTAAGTTCTGTAGCCAAAAATAAAAAAACTGGTGGCCACAATTTACCGATTATTTGGCAATCCTTCTGCTCACGGGCTGTTAGCTTTCGTGTGATAGTCTTCTCTGGAACTTCGGGCAGGAAACTAACAGGTTTGCGAGCCGATACAGCTAAAACAACAACATATTGCAGCATCCTGACATCGTGAAAGATGATCACCGACTATGTTAAGGACCGTTTCGTGAAAAAAAAAAGAAAAAAAAAACTAATTCCAAGTGCTTGGTGTTATTTACACTTTAATAAATAGCGTTACCGTATTTTTTCCTTCCTATTTGTAACAACAGGTAAGCCACTCAGAAAAGGAGTCCAAATAACAGAAGTAATAGAAACATTTTAAAATAGAATCTAAGATACTACAGACTATGCATGACAGAATCAGTTCTGCGTCTCTCAATTCACAGTTTAAAAAGAATCTTATGAAACTAACGGGACAGCACTGACTCCTTGTCTTTGGCATTCCCACCGAAGAACCATCCGGTGAAGCTTGAAATTTCGGTCGAACTCTATAAGGTTCAAATACAAATGTATTGGATTAATTATAACGATTAATAATCATAAAATTTTACTAAGCATAATAATAAACCAATGAATATTGCTCTAAGCTGTCACAGTAGCTTCAAACTTTCAAAATTCATTCCAGTATTTTATTTTATGATCCGTTCTTCTAAAATAAATCGAAAGTTCTTTATTCATTTCTCATTCAAAATAAAAGAGTAAGTCGACAAATAAATTATGACAGAGAAGGGATATAATAAATAAAGAACAACACATCTCAGCTACTGTCATAATTAAAAATTCAGTTAACGTATTACTGATTATAAACTTTACACTTTTAATGAATACTTATGTAAATTTCTTGCCTGCGTGCCGACTGAACCGCCACCTGAAGACGGTAGGCCTGTAGCCTAAAACAGTAGAAGTGAGAAAGAGCATTTGACAAAAGATCATATCGCCAGAGATTTACGACTAATGCAAAATATTTACCGCAAGATTTTCGTGCACTTTATGGTGTGGCATTTCAGTTTGAGGGCAGCGTTTTAGAGACCGTTTCGAATCATCATCGACAGATACATGCTCCTGAATTACATCGTTAAACAAGTGTTTGCCGAGCTGCGGAGAAGAAATAAATTTTGATATGGGGTCAAATCCTTAACTTCACCACATATGAGGTGTTTTACATTGCTGAGATAATCAAGATATTATTAGCCCAATTTCTTTTCGTTAAGCATATGGAAGGCAAATTCTAAACATAATAACTAAAAAGCTTTTCTTTGCCGACAACATATATTATCCTTACAGTTGGAATATCAAGTACAATAATCTACCTGTACACTAAATAATAGGAATTCCCATCTGTTTTCTTGTAAACTAAAAGTAAAAAGATAAAAAAAAAAAAAAAAACCTTTAATAGATTTCCAAGTGAGGCGTCGGCGAATTCTGGATGTTTAGTGTTAATATATGCAAGCTCAATTGCCACCAAATTTTCAACAATTTCATTCGTCGGTTTTAAACGGCTTTTTAGAACATTGCTCACTACTTCATTTATTTTGTCGTACAAACGAGGGAACCGTTGCATTTCTTGCTAAAAATATCAAATACGAAAAGTCGCAATAATCGCGCGGGAAAAAACCTGATTTCTTAAACAGCCTATTATAACTGAACACTATTAGTCATTTCATTACTGGCTATAATGGAATTAAAAGCAAACATGGTTGGTAACCAGCCTCCTGTAAGCATCTCATGTCGCTATCATTATATCCAGGCACTATGATGCAATAGTATTTTCTCAAGCTACCTAGATTTTGCTGAAAATATGTTCTATTCGATTTGGCAATTATGAAGCAAAAGAAAAATTTTAAGCACAATCTTAAAACTGATTAAAAACCAGGACTTACTTTTCTCTCGATTGTAGTTTCTTGATTAAGATTTAGAAAAGGCAAAAAAAAAAAAAAAAAAACACAAACCTGAGTATGAATGCCACAATGTTGTACAATCCGCTGTAGTTCTTCATGGACAAGTTCCACACAACGTAAACTGGGCTCTTCTAGTCGACGTATTTGTCTTTTTACCAATAATTCAAAGCTTACTTCCGGCACAAAAAGAGCTGGCCGAGGACCCTATAAAATTAGTTACAGTTGAAAGTCATTTAAAATTTAAGATACAAGGACGAAGTTCTTATTCGTTTTATTTCGAAAACTAAAATTTTACCGTCGCATTACGAATAGCCGTTAATATATCAAGTTGCGTTAAATCGCCCAATGGATCAATTGATTCCAGAACACGACCAAATGTTTCATGGAAGATATAACATATCCGTGCACCACCACAGCTGTAAGATTAGAAATTCACTTCTAAGAAACATGCTTTTAACTCAGTGAACAAAGAGCAAACGAAAAACTAACAGCTCTGATGTTTCGATATTTCTCGATGTGCCTTCAATAGTTGTCGTGTATGCAGTGGCAAAACGAGTAATAATTTGTAAAAGTGTGCTTCCGTAATCTTGTACAGGCTCTCCATATGAATTAAGCAATGTTTGGCATTGCGCTATCAGGACATTTACTCGCATTTTCAATTGCGGAAGACATTCCCGTATATGGTGCATCAGTAGCTGAAAAAAAAAGTTTTCACCGCATAATTAATAATCAATAACCGAGAAAAACTTCTTATTCGTACTAGTAAACGAATACTTACAAAATGACAGATACATCTGTTACTCCAAATGACAAATACTGCTGTTAAAATACTTCGGAGCAAGCAGGCAATCGAAGAACAAGAACAAAAATCGCATACTATCTTTTGTTCATAGTAATGTAAGTTTTTTACTCGTATTCTTGTTCTTAGAAAGATATCATCAAAGTCATCATCAATCACCAATTATAGGTGGAAAAAAAAAAAAATCTTAAGCCTCTCTAATGAAAATGACTTCCCTTTCATCATGCTACAATACTCGTTAGATGATCAGCAGTTTATATATATATATTACATATATACATATGTATATGTGAATAGGTATATATATATATATATAATATATATACATTCATCGCGAAAAAAATAGCATGAAATGATTTAACAGAAAACTGAAAATGAAGTGGAAATTACCCTATTAAGTGTTTTTGACAAATAAGGAATTCCATTTCTGCTTGCTAACGTAGGATACTTCCGTTGCAAAAACGATTGTTCATCACGTAAGCAATCTTCGATTGGTTTTTTGTTCATAAT
Source organism: Setaria equina (assembly GCA_003012265.1). Lineage (NCBI taxonomy): Eukaryota > Metazoa > Nematoda > Chromadorea > Rhabditida > Setariidae > Setaria > Setaria equina. The sequence continues at coordinate 14,119 of PQVD01002715.1, forward strand.
ATCTGCTTGTGACCTGAAGCGCGTAATTCACTTCTAATTTTAATATCTGAAGATCATAACATTACAGATATGAAGGAAAATAAATTATAATTACACAGAACAGAAAATTATTACCTATTCACAACTCCTATTATGCCAAGCTTTACAGGCACAACACGTCCAAGAAGAACTTCCATGGCGTCAGTGCCATGATCCATCAGATCAAGTTTTGTGAGTACGGCTAGTGTCCGACAACCTATAATTCAACACAGTCGTTAGAAAACACTTTCATAGCAGGACAAAGTGTTTACAGACTCTACAAAAAAGTAATATACGAAAATACTTGAAACGAACAGTTACCTTCAGGATCAACCTCCCGCGCTAATTTCAATGGTTCTGAAGTGGCAAAATCTTGATTTGCTGGTGTCACGGCAAGAATAATAGAATTAGGATTCCCTATATAATTCATAATCAGATCTCGAACTTGAACCTGAAAATGTTATTGTCCTGAACAAACTAACCAGTCACGGTAGCTTAAATTCAGACTTACTTACACGGACATTCAGTAGGTCCAAAATGGTACAAATCCACTAGCTGTTCTGATATAAAAAAAAACTTGAAGCAAAAACTATAAACAATGTATGAAAACATAACAGAGGATCTAGAACCTCAAATTATGTCGTTTCATTTTCAGTGGACAGTCCGAAAACTGATTGGTTTAAGAAAAAAGAGAAGGAGAAACTTATGACTTATCCATACTTCAATATCCGTAGGCTGATCACCTACTGGTACTTTCGTCAAGCCGGGTAAATCTATGAGCGTTAAGTTCACTACATTTGGTGAACAAATTTTAAGACTGATTGGTGCACCAGATATCCCCTGCAAAAAAAAAAAAAAAAAAAATACAAATCTATAAACACATAAATATTAGTAAAGACTATTCTTGGTTCAAACTGAAAGAGAACTTCGCTTACTTTGTTTTTCCCTGTAATTCTCTCCGTCTCAATTTCGATTTCTTCTCGCACTTCATCGAAATCTGTGAAAATTCTGTCCTTCAAGTGACTAAATACAGCCCAATCAGTTGCATGTATCGTCACACCTGGGAAATGATAAGCAGAAGTATCTTTTCAGAAAAAAAAAAAAAATTTCTAAGGGCGAATTGCAAAAGTTAAAAGAGAACCTTGGTCGGTAGTTCTGGCTTCTTTGTCATCATTAAGTACATTGATAAGTTGCAAAATTAGCGGTCGTCTGGTAACAATACCCGCCCCACGAGGTAGAAAATCCCGACCAACGATACCTTCTAAGACAGAACTTTTCCCCGCACTCTGTAAAAAACAAACGATGAGAATACTAATCTACTTACCATAACAAAAATTTAAAACTAAAAAACTTCAAAAGAATTAAAGAACTAAAGTACGAACTTGTGAGCCAACGACAACAATCTGCGGCAATTGTATTTCTGCCTCACGCGTGCCAATTGCGGCAAAAACTTCCTGTAATTTATTGATAACAGGAATAAGCGACTCCATGAATACCCTGAAAATGCAGCTGTAAAGCATTGCCGTATACGAAGGAAATCAATTTAATACATATCGATGTCCACAGTATTTAGGCATCAAAATAAAACAAAGACGAGATGAAGAGAGTACACTTTTAATCAATTGACCAAATCCAATTCCTTTCAGAGTCGAGTTAATTTATTCTAACATATAAATTTATTAAAATAGAACGAGGAACAATTTCCTTCCTTAGAATATACGACTAGAGTAGCTTTAAAAGAAGTTCAGATTAAGTGAATGAAACTTATGATATTTTCTTAGTTTTCTGTTAATAGATAGCAAAGTGCTGATAATTTAAATAAACTTACTGGCTATTTTTAAAAATATTTTCCTTGACAGTCGCTGGATTTGATTTTCCTGTATATGTTTTTATCGTGCTTTCCGTTGCTACATTATCGACAACATTGTTGTCTGCTATATTTGTCTTCTGGATATTACAAGGAGACACCTCCGTGATTCTTTGATTCAACACTTCCTCCGTCTTGATACTCTCTAAACTTCAAGAAAAGGAAATTTCCTCTGCTCCGATTTAATCATTCGACGATTCAGTAATGCATAATGAGCCTGCTAAAAAAAGTTAGGCCACCTGACACAACGATGTTTAACGTCGCCAGTGTGTACAACAATTTTCCGGATATGAAACAAAATGTTCACCAAAATTTCATGTAAAATAAAGCAGAGTGAGTTATTTTCAATCTATTCCTCCAACGGTTTCGTACTTGATACCTAAGGAAATCACAAGTGAATCACGTATACAATCTGCAAGGCACATGTAAATGACCCATCCGATATTAGTGAAGTGAAAAGGAAATTTGAAATTACCATACTTCTTAGTTCTAACAAAAAGACTGAGACAAAGGGTTGAAACTGGATGGAACCCAATACATTTTGATTTCCAGTTTTATTAAGTAGTCCCAAAATGCTCTTCAGTCATTCATGGTATATGTTAATATTGTTAAGGAAGCATATATCTCGAACAACTCCTGCATTACGCCTAGAAATGGTAGAGGCGTATTCTGCGACACGAATATACACATATTAACCGAAGTACTATTTGCAGAAGTAGACATCTCTCAGTGATATTTTATCGAGGCAAGATATTCTGGAAACATTATCAAGAAAACTACATAACATGCAAGTAAAATAATAGTACTGCCCGGAATATTAGTAAATCTATCCTAGGAATTTCATATTAATAGAAGACAAATCTGGATCTCAGAAGGGATAATTACACTAGCAGACCAATAATTAGGGAATATTTGTTGAGACTAGTTGATTTCATGTTAGACCTAATCAGGATTGCACAGCAATTGTTATGCGTTATATCCACCCAGCTCAACCTTATTATTATTTTATTGACTTTCAGCGGTTTGCTTGTGAGCGGTCGGGGGGCAAAAGTTTTTGGGTATTCTGTGGGTGGTCGTTTATTTGACAGGGAAAACTTGGTGTGCTGTAGATCGGTGTAAGCTCTACACCTTTTTTTTTTTCTTAATTTACATTTCATTATGATGCCAATCAGAGAAATAAGAATAGTGAGAGAAAGAGGGAGAAAAGAGAAAAAATTCTCGAAATATACGAGTTAAAATTTCATATATTCATAGAAAACTGCTAATTTTGTTTGTAGAATAGCACTCTCAACAGTTTGGGAAATAGCGGAAATGAGGAAAGAAAGATGGAAAAAGAGGAATTTTCTCAAATCTATGGATTAGAATTTCATATATATGAATTAAATAGGTGGCAAATTCAGTTTTTAAGATTGTTCTCAGCAGTTTTGGTGAAATGTTGGAGAGTCATAGTTTTATCAAACTAGAAAATTTTAAAAGTAACATCAAATAGAAACAAAAATTGGAGGTTACGTACGAAAAGTTGTTATAGGATTTCAAATAGATTGATAGAGAACTTCAATATCTGCTTTTTTAGAATACTCATGCTGTGACTTTTGTATGTTTTTCTAGAAAGTTGTCATATCTCTTTTGGAGTTTCGTCCTCTTCCTCTCCTCTGTTTACCTCAAATTTACTGGCATCCTGACAGAGTAAATCGGAGTTGTTATAATTGCTGTTATCATTTTAGAACTCTCGCTTATTTATGGGTCCTGAAAGTTGTCTTAGCACAGATAAATGCTTTAGAAATACATCGAATACAGCTGCTTTATCTTATCCTAGAAAACGGTGTTCACCTAATACCTCTGTCCCATGTATTTCTAGAACATTATCCTTATTTGCATAGTTCAGTCAAACTTTTTACCAGTTCTTGTAACACTTTCTAGTATTTCACGGTGTATAAAAGATTAAGCATTCTCAGTTTACAGAAGGTCAGGATTTAGTCTAAGCTGTATTTAGTCTAGTCTAAGCTGATTTAGTCTGTGTTTAGTCTACAGTTATTTATAGCAGCTATAGTGTGTTATAATTTATACCACTTATTAGTGTTTAGTAATCCGATGAGTGATACATGATATATTTTTTATTAGTTTATGTATAAGACTAGGGTGCAAAAAGAGTGGAGTTAGTTTATGAATAAGATTGAAGCGCAAGATTTTTCGGTTTGATTTATCGCATAAATTGTATTCGAAGGATTAAAGAAATGGGTTTTGTGATGTCAGTTTGTGCATGTCCGACGCGTCAGTGGATTTTGACATGTGTTCATTATATATTATGAGTTGCAGATCATCATTTTAACTATATCTTAGGGTATTGATCGCTTTATTATGTTGGTTCAGGAGACAATGGGTGATGCTATGCTAGTTAAGAAAAAACCTGTTTCAATCGATGAGATGAATCTTAAATCTATACAGCGACTGGATCCATGTGCAGTAGCAATCATCGACAAGGTTATTAACCATTTTTGCTTCGTTATTTGTTTGTATTTCTATTTGTAGTTTGCAGCTGTCGCTAAAATCCCAAAAATTCTACTTCGTGAAGCTTATTTTGTATGCCGTAGTTTTATTGTAATTTTGCTGAGTTGAGTGGAATTACCATCATTTATATTTTATTGCAGTACATTAGTAAGAATATATAAACAATGTAAAGTTATCAGTCATTCCTAGCTGTGCTTCTTTTTGTTATTTGTTCGACTGAGTAAAAGAATTCAGAAGTAATTGATTCACTTATAGTCTGTCCATGCGGCGCTGTATCAATTTGATAAATGTAAAACGCAGTGGGTGAAGACGGCAATTGAGGGGCCATTGTTTTTGTACAAACGAGCTGACAAACCGTTACATTCATTAATGATTGCAAATCGTCAGTCACTTGAGGATCACATTGAACCAATCACAGCTTCTTTGCGTTTCTTCCTTGAAGCACCATATTTGTTCATGAATACGCAAGGTTTTTATTAGCAGCATTTACTGTCTCTCTTTTTCTCCTGTCGTTTATTAAATGCAGTTCATCTTCTGGGAAGTGCTTCAAAGGACTATGGCCAATTTTAATTCTAATCTGATTATTTTTTCTTTTTTCCATTCTGTCACTTACTATTTTCTCCGTTTTTCTGACTGAAGGTTTGTTTGTAGAAGGTGACATCAGGGGTTTTTGGTTCTTTGAAGAAGAGGACTGTTCCCGTTTGTATAAATTGCTTGTCAAACTTGCTTCCGGATCAGATCCATCGACATCTACTCCTGCAATTGACTCGAAAAGAGCTGCCTCAACTGCCTTTGAAAATGGATATGTCACGCACTCAAATACTGCTGCAGGAAGAGGTAAAGCTAATAATATTGCATGTGTGACTGATGCTTTTTATGGCTCTTTAGATTAATTTTAAGTAGTGAACTCGTAATAGTTTTGCTTTTATTATAATGACGTTGTTGTTTCGATATAATTTGACTGTATTTTTACTTTGTTGTGTGACATTCTTGATCATTAAGTTGAGTACATATGTTTTCCTTGTTGTATAGCATTCTGTATCATTATAATGGTTTTTCCCGGATAACAGTACGCTTCAGAAGACTTGGTATTTCCCGAATTCCCCAGTCTTTATGAATGTCGAATAACGAACCAAAAGGCTGGGAATAACAATAAAGAATCAGCTTTTTTTTTTTTTTTTTTTTTTTTTTTTTGATTATTTGTCATAGTTTAAGGGGAAAACATGTGCGACTCTTGCTAAAATTCGGTTTTTTTCCTTTTCTTTTACTCATTATTATTATTAAAGATAGTCGCTGTAAAAAATTGGATGAAATGCCGGCCCTGCTGCAGCAGTTGTTGTCAAAGCAGACAACCACTAAATTACCGGTTGTACCGACTAGAGGTGCTTTGAGTGCAGATCAGATTGAAAGACAGCTTCTTCTTCGAGGTACCCAGGGCGAGAGTGGCATGATGCTGATGGAAAACAAATCGCTTACCAAAGTGATGGGGTAATCTTTTAATTTGAAGTATATTTTGAGAACTGTTGCATACTTCGCATATTTCGAGATTGAGTACTGCGCGTTCAAATGATAGTTCTTATTAGATGCTTTGTGATATTGGTAAATATCACATGCTGTACAACCGCTGAGTTTTTCCTTCTTCTTTCTTTTTTTTTTTATAGATATTAAGAATTTCACGATCGAAAATAGATCTGTCATTAAAAAGAAACGGAGCTGGGGTCACTTTTTTATCAGTTTATTTACTTTCGTTGGGAACTACCACTGCCTCTGACTTTTTTAGGAAGCATGCATCAACATCCAAAGAAAGCGGTGACAGTGATACATTATCGAATTTGGTGAATGGCTTGTCACTCTGTGCCGCTGAAACATCTTCCGCCTTGAAGGAAGCGGAAAAAGTAAGAATTATATTTAAATGCGTAGTTTTTTACAATTTAATATCAGTTTGTGGAAATCTGCTTGTGTTTTTTTTCTTTTTTAGCAACAGTCGACGGGAAAAAATGAACTAAATGGCATAGCTGAAGATGGCAATTCGCAGGTTGTCTCCCTTACAAAGGATCAGTTGTTGGTAGCCCTGAAACATTTGTTAAAGGTTTGTCGCATTACTTCGTGTTGTTCAATCCTTTCATCTTGTTAGAAGTGAGTGACTCGTGAAAGAAGCAGTTTGGTCATTACAACAAATGAAACCATGTTTACGTTTAGTGTAAAGCTGCAAAAATACTGAATGGTTCTTAATGCTGCTTCAAATAATACTGCAGTCATACTTGAACTGGAGCCGTACTAGGGAAAATAGTGACCAGTTATGATTATGTAAAAAGAAATGTGTAGAGTAAATAATTAACCCCTCTACTCAATCAAATCTGCGAAGCTGCATAATCTTTTTTTCAGGACGATGGCTTTGTGACACGACTGCATCGTGCATATTTGGAAAGCATCAATACGCGATTGGGACTGCGGGATTAAGGCTTTAGTGTGATGCGAATCTTACCGATGTATTTATGGACTAGTGGCCTGGAAACTTAATTTTGTGTTTTGAACATTCATTGTGCATGTGCTGCATTTTGTGTTTTAAGCATTCATGGTGCACGTGCTGCACTACTGCATAGTAGTAGTTTCAACGTCAATATATTACCTAAAGGAGATTCTTCTTTAATTTCGTTTTATTGCATCACTGTATATTAATAGCTGTTTTATGGGTTTTTGCTGTCTTTTTTTTTTTTTTTTTTTTTTTTTTTTTTTTTTTTTTTTTTTTTTTTTTTTTTTTTTTGAACTGTTTCTATGGAATGTGTTTTATATGATCTTGAAAAGATGCGGTAATAGGGATTTACAGTATATTTGCATTGGTTATGATTTCCTGTTTTATATGATGTGTATTTTATTACACTTTCATTTCAGGATTACTAATTCAATGCAAGGAGTTTTCTAGCTTTTACGTAGTGTTTCAGGAGTGATGTAGCATTTCTATCATTGATGTTGATGCATATGTATTTTAGTAAAATATCGCTAGATGTAAATGTGAGCTTTTTGCTAGATCAAAGCCGAAACTGCAATTTAGGAAGGTATTATCAACGGTGCGACCTTTGTTTGCATTAACAACTTGAAATTGTAGGTTAAGGCGACATTTTTGAAGGGCCACTGGACGAAGAATTTTCACTTTGTTTTGTGTTGTCTTCGATAATTTTTGAACTTCATTATTTACACAGCTGCTCTGAATGTGTCTTATCCATTCCAAAAATCCTAGGAAGTAGTGTATTGCTTGTTTTGGGTTTCATTGTGCTGAATGCTTCCGTTCTTGGAAAGCATCCAGTTTTAGAAGAAGAAATAAAAGACTTGCTTTTTATACTTCTACAACCGAAGTGATATCTCCAGACAAAAAAGTGACGACGGCCTACTAAAGATACATTATACATATCCATGAGTGTACTGTTAGTTGTGTCGTACGTTTAGACATCCACCAATACCCAATACAAAGCTAGACCAATATCAAATCTTAGCAACTTAGCAAATTATGAAAGCCAAGCTTCACAGTGAACAACTTGCAGGAAGGCCAAACTCTTGTATTATGGTACATGGAAGAGATCAGCGGATCGAAGTATATTATCTTAAATACAACTGTGATTCTCAGCGATTATCTATTAGAATGACACTTTCCGGAACTAGATCAGATGATGAAACAATGAGAAAGCGCCACTCCCAGTTTCCGTTACTCTTCTCCATTTCTCCTGTAGCAACACCTTCACGTCGACTGCCTTTCACGTTAAACATCACACGTGTCCTATCATTTCCATTCTACAACAAAATAGCCTTTATACGTAAATAAGAGAAGGTAAGCACCAACTATGAACAAATCATAAATGGGTGGAACTGAAAACAACTTTGAAATTCAAATTTCAAAAATCCTACCTTCTTATAAATATGATGTACAACTTGCTTCATTCGTCCACGTCCTTCCACATATCCCATAATTGAGTCACCTAATAATCTATGACATTCAGGATCTTTTTTGATTAGAAGTAATGCTTTTGAAAAGACTGTCTGCGGTGCTCCAGGTGCTAGCATTTCTTCATAAAGTAAGTATGCCATACCGCCCATTACAATCACCGATACTACATATGCCATGTACAGATACGCATTAGTGGCCTTTTCTTTCACTGAAATCCAAAAACAAAACAATTTACAAATTTCAATTTCTTATAACGTTTAAAATTTGAGAAAAGAAATGAAAGAAGGAAACTCCATTTCACTATGAATATTCATCTCATCGTGATTACGACAATTTCTATCTGAGACATATTCATTACTAGTTCACGATAGAATGTCTATATTCCTGCTAACTGTTGTAAAGAACCACTCAGAGATAAGTCACACCCAGATAAGCTAATTTTAGTGCAAGACCGGTAGGAAACAATCAAAAGACATAAATTTCTGCAAAAAATACCTTTCTGTGCTGTGGTTAAAGGTTCTTTAATCAGAACTTTTTCCAGAATTGACTTATTTTGCTCCATCATTTCTTTATTGCTTACTGATTTCACACTTCTCGTCATTTTTGCAATTGGAACAAAATGACGTCGTAGGAAGAATGAGCACGGACGTTGAATAACCCGTTCAATAGCAATGAAACCAAAATTACTCCGTAGGAGCATAACTGACAGCCTAAAAACTTCCCAAACTTTCACATGCTTGTTAATCCATCATATTGATTGAGTAATTGCCACATCATATCGTACGGATTTTGCAAACAAGCTTATGCGCAAAAAAACTACTAACTTCGCAATCGTCGGGAAGTACTCCTATCACAAGTAAACTGAGGGCAGAGGAACTGTTTCAATTTGTACCGAAATTATTTAGTCAGCCAAAGAAAAGAACAGAGAATATTTAGAGCACTGAACATGGTCATCAAGCAATCTGAAGTCTTGACTTACGTAAATGTCTCCAAGCAAAGGTGAATTTTGAAGTGTAACAATGAATTCAAATAATGCAATAACAATTCTTTGTCCACATCCTCACAAAATTAATATCGAAAAAACTTGGTCCTCAAAGTTTAGGAATACCATGATTGCCGTAAACACTAACAGAAGTTTAAACATTGTGAACCATTTCCCATTTATCACAAAGGGATGAATAAAAAACAAGTGTTGCAGCATCTTAAAACGTAATGAAGGCGTTGGAATAAGAAATCCACATGAACCTGCAGCTGTTTAAGATGAACATACCACACAATTTTGAACTATTTCCTTTATATTTTTCTCTTTAAATGATCCACGTGAAAAAATACAGCTTCCTTTAGACGTACATTAACATTATTTCTCAAGAATACACAGCGTAAAACTTGTCAAGAGCAGATATAAACACCAAGGCATATGCTCGAAACAATGATTCAGTCCATTTAACATTATTCTTTCGATTACATATCCAGAACATCGGTACCATTGTCTGATTACATATCCGGAAACTCATCAGTTGTAACATCATTGCCCCTAAATTGATCGTAAATAGAGGAAAGAAAACCACAAATGAATTAAAAAAGAACATACATTCAATTATGCACATACATTTGGAGTGGTTTAAAAAAAAAGGCACCAACATTCAGGCTCTTTTGACCACCACTCTAAACGAGGTATATACAATCCGGAATTCATACAAACGCACATACAGATACAAAGTGGATTAGGCAATAAAATCCCTTGTTCAGCGTCAGAAACAACTTACGTACAATCAGAAAACTAAAGTGTATGAAATCTGCATAATGTCGGGAAAGTGGGCCTATAACAAACGTACAACATATAACCATAAAAAACCACTATTTAAGACAGACAGCAAGAGTTTAGCCTGAAGAGCGACATATGGAAAAAATGATGTGTATAGCAATTAAAACATTCATAACCGATAACTCTACCATTCCCACATAATTGAATCTATTTTTTAGAAAAAAAAACCCTAGAATGTCTCAAAAGAACACCATTTCCAAGTAAACGTTTATGAATTGTGAATTCAGACAACAGTGGCCATAGTAGAAAGACATCAATACAATGAGGAAGATACACATCTTTAATAAAATGATAATCCAGTTATCTTTTTAAGCGAAACCAAATCCTTCAGTACATTCACGTACGGCTAGCAGCAACATATCCCGAAGCTTGTCGTATGTTTCATACTGTGGAAGATCCAACTGATTGAAGCTATAATAATTATTAAATAAGACTGAATGATGAGAGGGAAATTTTCAAATATCCCGAATCAATAAAAAAAATGAAAATACCACGTATGTGCTGTGGGTAGTCGATCTGAAGATCGCGAATCCAAATGAATGGAAAACTTTTGAGTACCATTCATACCCTCCAGTGCAGCGAAACCTTGCAGGGGAACCTTACTGGTACCAGTAACGAACTGCAAAAATTTCGCACGATCTTCCTGCTCGAACGAACGCAATGCTTTCCAAAACCATTGTATCTGCAATAATATAGCAATATATATATATATATATATATAGATTTTTCTACTCTTAATTCCTTAACCTCATTGTTAGCAATAGAATAGTTTTCACAATATTCTTTCTTCAACTGATTATTCGTAAAGAATTCAAAAAAATAAAATAAATTACCTGAGGTGAGGATTTGGTGTATGTCTTATACTCAGTATTGGCATAGAGATCATCGATGTCAACATTTGGAAGCCCACTTATTAACAATTCTAACTCCTGTTCATTGAAAATTGATATCAGATGCTTCGGGATTATTTCATAGAAGCCCTCCAAAAATGCCTTCAACTGTTTATTGATCGAGCCTACAAAGAAGTGCATTAAAATTTCATTTACTTGTTGTATCTCCAGGAAATACATTACCGGAAAAGTTAGCATTGACAAGTTACGAAGAGAATCAGCAATTATAAGACGAACCGGTCATTTTCATTTGACAGACAAGCTTCACATATTCTTCCTTATTTTCATCAGTAACCAGAATGGATGACCCGTTTTCCTTCAGCATGCGCATTTTCCTCACTCCAAATTCCTCAACTTCCAGGCTAAATGTAAGTTCAGTACCAAGCTCCTCGATTGGGTTATTGAGTAAGAATTCTAGTGATTTGTAGAAACTAGGATCCTGAAATGTAACATTTTTGTCCAACAGACAATCATTTCAAAATTTTCTTGAATTTGGTCTTGTTCAACCTCATAATATACTTATCCCTCTCCAGCTATGTCGCCTTATGCTCCACTGTTAACCACTGCATTGCCACTCCATTATTCCACAAAAGTAAAGATACCCACTCTCATCTTAATTTTGTTTTAATCAAAAAAAAAAAAGAGAACAAAACTACCTCAGATTCTAAATCCTGTGCTCGAACACGGACACTCAAAATGTGTTTGTAAAAAGCTCGCGTGAAATAACATTCCAACAGTTTATTCTCATATATCGCCTTTGCTATTATTCTTCCAACAAACTGAAAGAAGATTTACAGAAATGAGCAAACCGGATACACCATAACAATAAATAATAAACCAAACCGCAGATCTGAAAGAGTTTTTAAAGTTGTAATTAACAAAAATGAAAATGAATAACAGCAAAACCTTGAAATATTCCAAATGTTCTGGATTAATATAGGAAGTTTTATTAATCATGTATGTTACGCGATCTCCTGGGGAAGTAATAAAAAGTGCATAATTGGGATTGAAGATTTCTCGTGTGATAATGGAAAACCATTCACGCAATAATCCACCAGCATCTTGTCCCTCCTCACCCTCGAAGATGATGTAAAATCTTGCTTTCCATTCAGGACCACGCAGTCTGAACAATTCCCGAAAACTATCGCTGAACAAGTGACTACGACGAACCCGTACTGCTACATCCTCACCTCTGCAATAAACAGTTGTAATAAAATCAGTCCGAAGCAACGTGTAAAGTGTATAATACTACGAATGAATGTAATATACTACGAATGTGAAGTGTATAATATCTTATGTAACATAAAGTGAACCACACACCTAACACGTTCATCGATTTTCTGCATCTGTTTCCGAAAATAGATACGCTTCACGTCAAAGTCCAGTAATTTTGGCATTTGAGTTAGTACTGCGAATGGACCATCCGTCAAACTACCACTATTTTGTCTCAGAACCTGATTTAACATATTACGGTGTTTCTCTGAAAAATATCCAGCAGCGAATACTGCTAGCTTTGACACACAAAAAAAAGAACAAGTACAAAA